>AYEL01070426.1:0-17741 GCA_000484575.1 Olivierus martensii
TCCGGTGATTGTCACCAGTACATTACTGAAATTATTTACAACTATAAAAAAGTATTAAAAACTACGTACTTGATTTGAAATTAAAACCTATTGTAAAGAAAATAATTCTGCGATTTATTTTTGAAGCGGATAGTTACAACCGAAGATCGCGTGACGTCACTATCAGTTGAGAGTGAGACGGAGTATAGATATATAACTGCATTCCTTTGCGCCACCAGATGCCGCCAAATCAGCCATTCTATATCCTGTTAGATAGTAAGTTATCATTGCGTTCATAGGCTTTCTGGTTATTTTTTAAGAACATGCTTTGTTATAGTGCTGTAAATTGTTCTATTCGAACAGAAAAGGGTGATAGATTCTTTCCTTTGCCGCAAAGTAAAAGAAATTAGAAATAAAAAGAAGTGGTTACAAATTATTAGACGGAAAACTTTTCCAAATACGATATTCGTTTGCCAGGTAAGCAACTGCTGTATTTATAAATTAGAAAAAATATATAGTATTGTGGTTTAGTTTTCATAAAGTTACCTGTGATTATCGATTGACAGGAGGATATAAAATGGCGATTGAATGCGGTACTCTAGGACTATATTCCCAACGATATAAGAACTATTTCTTATATGAAAGTAGAGTAAAGTCGCCATGTTTGCTCATAATATAGAACCTTTAGCTATTGCGATTCGATGCATGAAGTAACACAGATACGTGAGAAGGTTTATATCCAAAGTATACCTAAAAATACAAATTACTTTATCTGGAAATGCTTAGATTGGGTCTCAAATGTAGAAACAGAACATTATTAAGAGTAAGTATGGCGTAAGTTTTCACTATACAATTATGTAATGAATGCAGCAGTCGAAAGAGATTTAAGTAAATTTTAGAATAACATAGTTTGTAAACGTTTGGAAAATTTGTTTAATTAACAGAGAAAAATCACTAATCCATTATATTATTCTATGCATGTTACTCTATATGCATTATATTAATGCATATAGCATATCTCTGCAAAAAGTAACGATGATACAAATATTTTAATATTTAAATTTACTTCTCTTTCTAATGCTGATATGGAGGATAAAGCATTTAGTTCTTTAACTGTATATTTAATAACTTATAAGAGAACGGGAATTATTTTTATTAAAATGATCAATTAACATTTGCAGGTAACTCTCTGAATGTAGTCTGTGAAGATTCACAGAAAAAAAAAAGGAGAAAGAAAGGAAAAATTGATTGCTATTCACTTACCGTAAGCCGCATGGGATCCGCCATCTTGGTGTGTGACGAAATCTTCAACATCGAGGCTATTACGTAATGTTTTGAATTGATTTAATTATTATTATGTTTGTATTTGGAAAAAGAAATAATAACAATTGTAATTTGATAATTATTTATTTACTACAAGTTTATTACATGTAATTAAAAAAAAATTAACATTAGTATGTAAATTTTGACAATATAAAAGCGACGCCTAGGAAGCATTAAGTGTGGTCGTCTCGAAGAAACACGGCCAGCCATTTGACAAACAACAGTTTAATACCATCAGTTAATCATTTAAAATTGATATTTTATTACGTCTTTACAAAAGAGTTATAAGGAGAATGGGAGATTTACCATTTAATACATGGCAAGCCTGCCAAGCTGAAGCTGTAGCCCTTGGCGCAGACAATGCAGTTACATATTTCCCATCCTTACTTCATGAGGTTCCTGACCCGGCCCCCTATATACAGAGAATGCAAGGTCAAAACTATGCAGCCAAAAGTGCTATATTAGGAGAATACTATAGCAGAATCTGCTCAAGAACTACACCAACGGCAGAAATGTTATGGGTTCATACAGAGGCTTTTTTTCTTGCAGGCATAGGACACATGACACGCCCCATTATGGAACCGATCAACAACATTTACCCAGACTTCATGGCTGGACAACCAGGAATTGAAGAATCACTGAACATCTATTGCAGAAGTGTTGAGGCATGGAGACAGTCCATGAGAGTTTATTTAGACCATCCTGGCTTTGGCTCCATCGTAGGAAATATCTATGCAGAAGTACAGGTTAATCAGGCACTGTTGGCTAGGCTAATTCAGATGGTGGAGTTTATGCAGAGACAAAGAGCCCAGAGATTCAATGCACCAGGTAGAGGTAGACCTGAGTATGTGAATGATTTTATTGCATATGCTAGGAATCCAGACGGTGGTTATTTTGGCAACACACCACTATTAAGACGACAAGGAAGAAACATGCCAGGACAAGTACCTGCTCCTGATGAGCCAGAGGAACAGAGACGAGGACGAGGTTTGCTCCTGCTATCAACAGCCTTGGCATATTATCAACAAAAGGAGGATCCTGAATTTCTACAGAATCTGGAAACGGTGGAAGGAACCTTGTTACATGTAGCAAAACAGGAAGCAGAAGCCTTGATAAGGATGAACAGAGAACAAGGTCAAGTTGGACTTTTTGAACAACAAATGGCAGCAACAGACATACTTTTCAACACCTTTTATTGGTTAAGAAGGGCTGGAATAGTCAACCGACCCTCTTTCCTAATCATTAACCGTTTCTTCTACAACATGGGCATAAGAGCTATGGGGGCACAACGAAGATCTGAACTGGTCAGACAGAGTCCTAGTGAACTTGTTCGGTCATTTGCTAGATTCACCATTCGAAATGCTAACATCTCACCTCCTTTCATGTGTACTTATAACAGGATGGATGATATGATAACATGTATTGCTAGTGTGTGTGTTTCCAATTATGATGCATCTAAGAGAAGACAAGCAAGTGGGTGGAGAAACCTTGTTAACATGAGACTTGATGCCAGACACACATTGCACATAGTAGTCAATTTATTCAATATGGAGGAAGTAGTAAATGCTGAAGAGAATGACATATTTAAGAGTTGCCACCTTCTGCATCAGTTGCTATTAACAAAAAAGTCTCCATTCGAGTATGCTGGTAATGTTAGAGGCAATGCACTGAATGTTAGGTTTTTGGCTCAACGCTAAGAAGTTGCTTTTGATTTATGCTTCAGTTCCCATTAGGCATTTAGTTCATTATTTTGGTTTATTCCAATATATATGTTTGGTTTTATTTCAGCTTATATTACAATATTAGATTATATTATTACTAATAATATTTACCTCGTCTTGTCTCAGCTTGTGTGCTTTATAGTGTTTTGTTTTATTTTATTTTATTTTACCTTATTTTATTCTTTCGTCTTATTGTACTTCATTTCATAGTACAGTATTTTCTTTACTCTTCTTCATTTTATTTTATTTTATCCTATTGTGTTTCATTTAAGTTTATTTTATTTTGACTTATTTTGTTTTATTTCACCTTATAACTCATTGTTCATTTAATTTACTTTATCTTTAATTTTATTTCATTTTGCTATTCTTACACTACCTCATTTTGGTGTGATTTGAAATACTTAGATATGTAATATTTGGTTTTATCTTGTCTAATTTCACTTATTATACTTTACTTAATTTTAATTTTATTTTGTTTTGTTTAATCTTATTTTATATCATTTTATTTTACTTTATTTTGTTTCCTTATTTCATTTAACTTTGTTTTATTTTACTCTGGTTTGCCTTACTTAACCTTATTTTACTTCATTTCACTTTATTTTGTTTTATTTTATTTTATTCTATTATATTATATAGTATTTTGACTATATAATGTTAACACATTATTTCATGATGATTAATCCTTTTTTGTTTATTTTATTTTATTTTACCTTATTTCGCCCAATTTTAGTTTAGTTTGATTTACGTTATTTCATTTAATTTTAATTTTAATTTATTTTGTTTTATTCAATTAATCAATAAATTCAGTTTAATCCTGCACCAGTTCAGATTCAGACCCAATACAGTCCAAGCCAAAGAGTCCATCCCGACCATCATCACATAACCAGAGCTCCACCATCACACGGCATTGGTCTTGGTTCACCTCTCAATGAAGACAGTATGGAAGGTTTGCCAGTTATTCCTTAGCATGTCGAGATAGTTAATGAGTGTGTTGAAAAGGCTGGCACTTTTTTCGAGCCGTCCTGTATTGCTGTTCGTCCTTGTTAAGTGTTGGTCCGTGGTACTGTGAACTTTCTTCCAGTATTGGTGCTGTTGAAGTGAACTTTGGACTAATCGTTGGTGGACTTGTCAGTATATGTTGTCTTGCTCGGGGACGCCCAAAGTTTTACATGTTAATCGTCGCCTCCTTTTGTGAGAATTTTGTTTGTTCTATTAATAAAAGTTTGCTTTTTTCTCCAAGATGGAGTATTTTTCACAAGTATTGTCTCAACTATCTGGCTGGAAATTAGCTATTAACACCACTATTTCAGCTTCACTTGAACGGGTGGAAACGACAGGGCCGGGGACGGGGTCCACGAACCCATCAAGTCCTAGACTTGATAAGTCTTCAGTCAAGGAAGAAGTAAGATAAAAAAAAAACACATTTATAATAAAGAAAACATTCCTAAAATGGCATAACAGTCAATATCTTTTAATTTCCAAAAATATTACATTATTAATATCAATCTATTCAAAGTTATAGATCTGATTTAATGAGTCATATTTTTACATAAATTAACAGGTTATACTTCACAATATTGGCATTCTTATCTACTAGAAAAGTTTGTTTTTGCAGGAATCGTTTTTATCATCTTATTATTTAATCAAGACAATTACAATTATTTAATCAAGACAATCACTATAAACATATTACACTCTATTGATATAATTTAAGAAACAGTCAATATCTTTTAATTTCCAAAAATATTACATTATTAATATCAATCTATTCAAAGTTATAGATCTGATTTAATGAGTCATATTTTTACATAAATTAACAGGTTATACTTCACAATATTGGCATTCTTATCTACTAGAAAAGTTTGTTTTTGCAGGAATCGTTTTTATCTTCTTATTATTTAATCAAGACAATCACTATAAACATATTACACTCTATTGATATAATTTAAGAAATACACAAAATTAGGATAAGTAACATTTCGAAAAAGAATTTCATGAATAATAATGTTAAATTTTAAATAGTTATTATAGTACATATCATATTAAAAAAGGTATGAACATTCTGATATATATCATCATCATTATCAAACATGTTTCAAAAATATTGCTTCCATATAATTAAAGAAATAAGCATCATTTAAATGATTTATAACAGGGTGGCCAACTTGTTTGTCATTAAGATTGACTTTATATGTTAAAAATGAGTTCGCGATCTACTTTCGAATTTCTTCCTTTGATGGTGAGAGTAGAGATAAGAGCCCAAAACCACATATTCCAAAAAGACATTAGCCCAAAACGAGATATCCGGCAGGGGCGACGGTTTTTTCCTTTTACTTTACTCATAAATCTAAACACAACAGTTTATTTCAATTCTCACAACTCTCAATTCATAGGCGCTATGTTGGCATCGTCAGCGAATTTAGAATTTTGTCTAAATGCTCTGCCGCTACCGGGCATTGTCAGCGAATTTAGAATTTTGTCCAAATGCTCTGCTGCTACCGGCTTATTCTGTTTTGGGCCATATCAGACAATAAAGCAAGTTTGGCTTTAGTTGTCTAGAGAAGGCACTATATAGTTGAAATTTTGGCTTTAGTTGTCTAGAGAAGGCACTACGCAGTAAGAGAGACGTCCGATAACTTACAAAGATCGACTACAAATCGTAAGAGAGTCATCCAATACTTAAGACGATCGACTATAAATCGTCCTGCGATCGACCTGTTGGCCACCCCTGATTTATAATAACAAATATTGTACTGCATTTCTTCATAACTTTATTCTAAATCTACTACTCTCGCCATTGTTGTTTCATTAATACATTTTTTCATTTGCTATGTCTTATCGTTCATAAATTTAATTAAAAAAATGATACTATGATGCTTTCTCTAACTAATCCAATCCGTCGGCCGGATTGGCCGCGTGGAAACGCTTCGGCTTTCCACTATGGAGGACCCGGGTATGATACTATGATGCTTTCTCTAACTAATCCAATCCTGGATAACCGAGAGTCTGCTGTGAAATATTTATTATTATTTTGGAAAATCTTATAAATTTTTATAATTTATGCAATTATTTATATTTAATTTTTGCCAATGATTAACTAATTTAGTGCAGTATATTTAAATTACCATACTAAAATCACTTTACCATTCATTGTGTAGTTTCTCTGTAAAACACTAATAGACTACAATATAACAAAACTTACTTGTTACTATAATAGATAAAATATTAAATATAATAATCATAATATTTCTCAAACTTCAGATCTGCATCTTCAGATTTTTTTAGGATTGATCCAGACCCAGTTGGTTGAATTGTATTTTTCACTTGACGATCGTTCCCTACTAAAGATGTGACTGATTCGTGATGGACATCAGAATGCCTTAACGCTTAGTATCCAGTATAATGAAGAGGATACATTACGACAGAAAAGAAACCTTCCCAAGGAGCAGAGCCTTAAGGTAGTCGGCGCCCTGCTGCAAAATTCTTTTATAGCGCACTCCTATATTTTTTAAAGACAATAATGGCTAAATAATCTTGTAAGGTGTCCCCATATGGTGGCATCCTATGCTGTGCATCACTTGGCCGGCTCTGCAAAGGTGGTTGATAGCATATCACTGGGCCTGGAATAGCGCCATCACTTAGAAGTGAAAAAATAACTGTAATCTGTCATTTTAAAAAATCTTATTGAGTCTACTTCCTGGATAGTCTAGGATAGCCACAGTCTTAATGCGTTCTGCTGTACGTGTGAGTTCAGCCTTTTCGTCGGATTTTTGTTAATAGGAAAAAATAAAAATCTACTAAAGTCTGGGTCTCACAAGCGTAAAACGTGATATAAATATGTCGTTATATTGATGCTGTCATTACTTTCGCTGTATGCTAGAGCTGCGTCTTTACGCCGAAGTTCATTCTTGTTCAACTTTCTACGCTGCTACAAGAGTAACCTGACCATTCGTCCAATCGGCGTATGAGTCTGGTTATTGAAACTTACAGAATTATTTAGAAGCTTAAAAATGTTATTAGCGACGTTACGGGATTATTTATAAGGAATCTAGGTTGCTTTTAAAGAGCTTATTCGACTTAGGTCATTTTTCGATTTAACTCGTGAGCCTCAGAACGATTTAACGACCTAATCTCGTCTTTCTTTACTTTTAATCCTTCCCTCTGAGGGTTGTTTCAAAATTTTCCCCAAATGCGACAAGTGATTCGGAAAATGATGCGAAGCAGCCTAGCCTGTCGGATGGTCCTGTGTAGGATCCAACAGCAGATCCTAGAGAAACGTGGGCACTACCTGAGATAGTCCAAATTCCATAGAGAGATCCGCGAATGAACTTCCAGCGACGGACGTAGGCAACCGTCATATAGTATGAGGTGACTCCCTTTAGTCACCTTTTACACTACACTGGATATATTCTATCCCCACCGATGGGATAATCTCGGTTTTGGAATCCATTCACGTGAAAAAAAATCGATTCTGTGTGACGCTGACAAGAAATCTATGAAGTAGATTGTAGATTTTTTTTATTAATTGCACAAAAAAATACTTTAATCATAAATGACTAATATATATTGGCAAACAAAATTATGTAACTAAAATTTATTAATTTTTAATTTAAGTAGAAAAAATTGTTTAATATATTAAATAATTTTTGTCCACTCCCACAAAAATCATCCACGAGCCGCCACTGGTACCAGGTACATTTTAATAAAAAAAGGAAATAAATTAGTTGTAACAATTGTTCATAGATGGCATTTATCTAAACTGTACGCGACGCGAAGCGAAGCAAAGATGACAGATTAATTGCACAAAAAAATACTTTAATCATAAATAACTAATATATATTGGCAAACATAAAATTATGTAACTAAAATTTATTAATTTTTAATTTAAGTAGAAAAAATTGTTTAATATATTAAATAATTTTTGCTATATATATTATATTAACCAGATGGAAATTCATTCATTTGATCATGTCAACTGCTATAAAATTTCTCTATATAATAACATGCAGTATACAATGTAACATGCCGTCCATGTTTACTGCATTGAACAGTACCAGGCAGTCGCGGCTCGCCCATAAGGGCTGCAGCCCTCCCACCAAAATGAAAATATTTTAAAATTATTGTATGTTTCAGGGATTTGCCGATAGAGGTCGTTTGCGGAGTGATTTGTTATTAAAAGAAGTGATCGTGTATTTTCGGAATTCTTTTAATTTCATGTCATTATAGATATGATGTTTTTTGTACTTCAAAAACAATTTCTATATCTGAATCCCAACCACACGGTTGAACTTTCGTCATTGGTTGATCGATTCCTTCGCGTCTTGCCGCACAGTACGGTTCGCGCGTGCTGATTGGTCAAAGTTCAACTTTTTCATCTCCTTTCGCGCGGCAACGCGCGTTAACTCGAGCAGCCGCACGGGAAAAGCTAGTCCAAGACACACTGTAAGCGCGTAACCGCGCGAAGTTACTTTCTTATGCTTCGCTTCGCGTCACGTTCAGTGTGTCACGGCCTTGATATAGAGTAGTGCGCAACCTTGTCATGCCGACATTAACCAAGAATATTGACACATTTCTAAATCGATTTCAGGCAATACTCGAAAAGATTAATATTTTCACGAACATTTCAGATATGAAAATTCAAACATAATCTGCATAATTTATTAAATAGGAACAGATGGTTAAATTAACTTCATTTTTTATTAGTAAACATCACGAAAGTTTTCGTTGTTCTGTATTTAATAATCCTTGATTCCGGAATCGATTATTCGATTTCAAGGACTTTGGAACCGGTTTTTCTCAATTCATCTCTACGGATCACACCCTTGGAAGTCGTCGCATTATTTTGAAAATTATTATAACAACTTTCAATTTTTATTATTACTAATTAATTATGTTGAAATTTTTTTCCCTCTATTAATTATTAATATGATAACAATTTGCAATTAGTAGAAAGGATTTTTTATGTTTAATAACAAGCAAAATCAGATCTTTGCGAGCTTCGCATGACGTCATCACAGAATCGATTCTTCCCCATCCAATCGATTCCAACCCCGAAAGGGAAGTTTTCAAAGATTCGGTAGTGCAAATTAAATCAATTGAATAAAAATGTAATGCGACAGAACTGTAAAAATAATAGAAATATTTCGAATTACGTGTTTTCAGATTATACGCATTTTTACTTTGTCGTCATCACATTAATCGAAAACGTATGTTGTAAAATATTTTATATGGGCGTAATCGTTTACTGTTGTAGAGAATCACGGTATGGTAAACGTTTAAAACAATGACGTAAAAGCCAGTAATGTGTTTAAAAAATCAGAAAAAAAGAAATATTTCGAATTACGTGTTTTCAGATTATACGCATTTTTACTTTCTGTCGTCATCACATTAATCGAAAACGTATGTTGTAGAATATTTTATATGGGCGTAATCGTTTACTGTTGTGGAGAATCACGATATGGTAAACGTTTAAAACAATGACGTAAAAGCCAGTAATGTGTTTAAAAAATCAGAAACCTCTTGCTATATTTCTGAAAAAAAAAATAAAATAATTAATTTTCTGAACAACTTAATCTATTATAGTATGCCATTAAATTCATGTTTATTCTATTACTTTTGGTGTTATACTATCATCGATTAATAATTCTATAATAATTTTCTGAACAACTTAATCTATTATAGTATGCTATTAAATTCATGTTTATTCTATTACTTTTGGTGTTATACTATCATCGATTAATAATTCTACATAATACAGTATTAATAAAGTAACTTCAAATAACTAAAGGGTATAAGGCTACAGTTATACTGTAGTTATTATGAAATAATTGCCATCTGCAAATCGATTGATCGATTAACATTGATATATCATGATCCAATAGATCAGTGATAAAGATAAAAAATGTGAATTTATTATGAATCTTATGTTTTTACTCATTGTATCTTCTCATTTATGATTTTTTAATTTGTAATTTATCTGTTTAAAATTAATGGAACCGCTATTAACAATTTAATCATCTATTTGATATGTAAAATGTGAACTTAAAAAGATTTTGTATATGAAAGAAATGATTTCAATGACAAACACTGGCCTTTATTTATAATTACATATTTCAAAATAAATTATTTTTTTCAATTTAATAAAATTTATATACATATTTAGGAATCCAACATAGCTGCACATGCTAAATAGTTCTTTTTGTGTAATGCAAATGATTTTCCAGGAATGTAAAATGTTTTCTTCCTTAAAGTCCTTATGAGATGCTTACTGCCTGGTACACTTTCCATTTTACGAATATTTTGTCTGAAATGAATTTTTAATTTTAAACAATAAATTCTAAATTACAAGAAAAAAATATAATTAAATTTATATGAGTGTCTAATAATCTTTAATTATCAGTAATAATTAATAGGTATTTTTCACAGACATTATCTTTAAATTTGCTCAGAACTAGGCAGAAAAAACTTTTAATATGAATTATGAAACAGTTTTGACTATCTGTAACTGATAACAAAATTTAATATTGCTATAGAGCTGATATAAGCTAGTTATTGGTGATCAAAAATATTTCTTAAGCCATATTAAAGACTTTTTCTTGCTTGTTACTATGTATATTTACAATTAATCAATATTAGCATTTGATAAGTCATGATGAAGTTAAAATATTTAAATTTTGGAAATATTTATGTTTTTATTAACATGATCATATCTTGACTTAACAATTGATTTGAAAGATTTTAAATCCATAAATGTTACAGCTTGTTTTTCATTATAAGAAAATGATGATGGGAACCATATTGAAAATCAAATGAAAATGTGGAAGATATATACAAGAAAATTAAAAATGCAATATATCTTATTCTAAATATAGAAATAATACTGGTATGAAGTTAACTCCATACTTTTGAATTCAGAAACTTTTTCTTTTACAAGTGTTCGCATTTTATTAACATCTTTTGCATTTTTAATATTTGTTTACAATCTCACCATATTTAAATTTTTAAAAATATTTCATTAAGAAAGTCTCTCTTTTGAAGGTTTAGTTCAGTGGTTCTCAACTGCTGTGCCATGGCACACTAGTGTGCTGCCAAATTTTTGATGGTGTGCTGCGAAAAATTAAGAATGGATTACATGTATGTAATTGTATAAATCATATATATTAATAGCAAAATGTGATAGGCTGGATATCCCTTTTGCATGTGAACCACAGTACCAATTCTTATAAATAGTGTATTGTTAGAAAAACCTAACCCTCCAATTTCTGCAATAGCTAAAATTTTTTGTTGTTATTAATAATTTAAAAATTAAGGAATAAAAATTAAATTTTAAAATAATTTTTTTTAAAAAGATAAAATCTGCAAGTGGCGTTATAACTTAATAATTTAATGATCTGGTGTATGAGTATCTGTAATCACATATTTTCCCAGAAGAAGTGTCTGTAATCTGAATGTAATAAATAAGAATAAATACAATAATATGTTAACAACACAACTTTCACTGCTCTCGTAGACATAAACTTAAATGTAACTTCTAATTTCTAGCACAATGGAGCAAACCAAAATATTAAACAAATAAAAATATACTGTTTATTATTTCAGAAACGTTTTCGGCATATTTTTCGTTCTCTTCAGCTCTATCTATTACATAAATATTCTGTTTTAGAACATGGAACTTAGAACTACAAGATCGAATTAAGTTTAAATTTAAACAAATGAAAACGCAATAACATTGGAAATATATACATTATATATAAACTAAAAAATTCGGAAAAAATTAAAAAAAGACTAAACAAGCATAGAAGAGATATAAAAGGTGATTTAACAACGGCTCTTGCTAGAAGAGCGTATGAGCATGATCTTAACATAGAATGGGAGAGAGCTAAAGTGATTAACAAAATAAACAATGTGAAAGAGTTAATGGTAGCCGAGGAGATAAAAATCTTTGAAGGAAATAAGAACGGGAAAATAATAAATGAGTGACATTCAGTAAATCTTTCTCAAGCATGGAAATACGCTATAAGACAAAAATAGGATATGGCTATTAAATGGGAGAGAGCTAAAGTGATTAACAAAATAAACATTATGAAAGAGTTTATGGTAGCCGAGGAGATAAAAATCTTTGAAGGAAATAAGAACGGGAAAGTAATAAATGAGTGACACTCAGTAAATCTTTCTCAAGCATGGAAATACGCAATAAGACAAAAATAGAATATGGCTATTAATTAAAAAACTGTACTTCTTACAAAGCTGTATTTGATAATTTTAAGTATTTAATTTAAGAGAAAATCATAATGTATATTTTTTAATTTTTTCAAATTTTTTAGTTTATATATAATGTATATATTTCCAATGTTATTCCGTTTTCATTTGTTTAAATTTAAACTTAATTCGATCTTGTACTTCTAAAACAGAATATTTATGTAATAAATAGAGCTGAAGAGGGCGAAAAATACGCCAAAAACGTTTCTGAAATAATAAACAGTATATTTTTATTTGTTTAATATTTTGGTTTACTCCATTGTGCTAGAAATTAGAAGTTACATTTCAGATAAATATTAAATGCAATCAATCAATCAGCTCAAGCAGTGTTTCCCAAACTTTTTTTATGATGGAACACTTCACAAATCCTGAAATTTTTACGTAACACTTTGGTCATTTTATAGTATAGGTAGATATTAATAAATAAATAAATTAGGCAAAATACAGTAATGTATATATATTCCCTAATTATCACATATATATAGAATTCCGTTTTCATTTGTTTAAATTTAAACTTAATTCGATCTTGTAGTTCTAAGTTCCATGTTCTAAAACAGAATATTTATGTAATAGATAGAGCTGAAGAGGGCAAAAAATATGCCAAAAACGTTTCTGAAATAATAAACAATATATTTTTATTTGTTTAATATTTTGGTCTGCTCCATTGTGCTAGAAATTAGAAGTTACATTTAATGTTAATAAAAATTCGTTGTTACATCTAAATTATTATTTAAAATATTTAGGTGTGCTGCCAAATTTTAAAGTATTGAAATGTGTTCCTCAACAGAAAAAAGGTTGAAAACCACTGGTTTGGTTGAAGAATGAGATTTTTTCCTATAATCAGTTTAGTCCAAATTCATTTAAAATATTTGTATGGACATTAAATATGATACTTTTTTTCAGGGGCAGGAACAAAACTTGTCAAATATGATGAATTTTGAATTCTAAGAAAAACTGTGCATCACCTTCATGATAACTTTCCTGGCAACTAATTGCATATTTTCCGTGAAATCATATTAAAGAGGCAGAATATTTCAGTATCAAATAGAGAAAAATTTTATATATGTTGAATTAATTCTTCATTTGCATTTTTTTTTTTTTTTTCATTTCTTAATGTTGTGTATTCAAATTTTATTTGAACCTGATAATATAAAGTACAGTATTTATTACTTTTTAATGTATAGAAATAAATGAAGAAATTAAAAATTGAACAAAAAATATCTAATTAAAAATAAAATGGCATATTTATATTAATTTGACATGCACCATATTATTAGAATAATGTTTAATCTTATATATAAACAAACATAAATTTGCAGTGTTTATGGCTTAGCAAGTTATGATCTATATGAATTTTGTCTATGTGTAATAAGGAATAAAGACATTGATTAAGTACCATATTTTGATATAGATATATTATGAATAAACATATGATTAATGAAATTGGACAACCACAGATGATAAAAATATTAGTCTCATCAAATTTGTTTTGGATTTGGGGTTTAAATGATAGGAATGGAAATAAAAATATTAAAAATGCACAAGCTGCTAACAAGAAAAAAAAATTTTTTAATTGGAGGCCAATTCCATAATGCTAAAAAAAAACAATCATACTTAATATAGTTAATATTTTTCTATAATATAACATTTAGGCTCAACTCACACATACCACAGAACCACGCCACAAGTAGCGACAATATCCGCCACAAGTAGCGACAATATCCGCCACAAGTTGCGACAGTGGTTGAAGCCGACTTCAGTTAACGGTCTGTCTGAGTTAGATTATGCATTTCTATATTAATATAATTATAATTCACAACTGTCCACAAACAGACTACAGTTTTGTAGTTGTGGCGTGGTTATGTTGTGGTACGTGTGAGTTGAGCCTTATTGTAATGTTTAAAACGTATTGATTATTAAAAATGTAAAATTATAGTACTGTATCTATTATTATTTAATAAATATTAAGCAAATACATTTAAATAAAAGTAGAAAAACTATAGTATACAAAAATGTAAAGAAATAAGAAATTTAACAAAAAATTAATGTTTTAAAAAAATAAGCAATTAATTTAATTTCATATTTTGCAACTTATTAAGTAGTTTAAATATATTTAATTGTCTTTAATAGTTGCTAATAAAGGTCATTCATTTCATTTAATGTTTTTTTTTTCTTTTGTATTTACAGTCATATCTCATTTTGCATTGTTAATTTGTTCCAAGACTCATGACTTAAGTCAAAAAACAACATAAGTTGAATAAGCTCTTTAAAACATGATCTAGACTCTCTTTAAATAATCCCATAATATCGCTAATAGCATTTTTAAGCTTCTAAATAATTCTTTCAATATAAATTTCAATAACCAGCTCATATCCCAAACAAATGGTTGAAGTACTCTTATATGCAGCTACGCAACATAGAAAGTTGAACAAGATTGAACTTTGGTGTAAAGACACAGTGGCTAGCCATATAGCAAAAGTAACATCAGTATCAATACAACAACAAATTTACAATGCACTTTATGCCTATGAGATCCAGGCTTTAGTAGACTTTTATTTTTTCTATTAACAAAAAATCCAACAAAATCATAAAGTCGGAAACGACTTAAGTCAAAGTATGTGTATATTTCAATATACAATGTAAACTTATATACTTATCAATTTTAAATAATAAGTTTGATATATAAATTATGCAATTATCTAGCTTTGAATATGCTTATATAGTATATGTATATAGAATCTGTTATCAAATATTTGAATTTAATTATACTATATAGTAAATACAGTATAGAAAAGAATTTAGATAATAGGATAATATATAAATCTTATATTAAATTTTAATTACTGTGAATAATTAAAATTTTTTTAAATAAATATATAATCATAAATTTGACTAATTATTAATTGTTAATGAATTACAATAAAAATTTATTCTAATTAATAATTATTTTTTATAAATTAAAATATAATCTAAATACTAACTGTTTAAATTAAATTATCTAAAATAACGTTTTGATATTGAAAGCAGATGTACTATACATACTTTATTAACAAAATCAATAATTTATGCAAATTACATAAAGTTGCTTAAATACAGTGATACCTCGGTTCACAAACACAATCCGTTCCTTGACCCTGTTCGTGATCCGAAAAGTTTGTAATCTGAATCAATTTTTCCCATTGCAATTAATATAAATCTAAATAATATGTTTTTTGTCCTAGAAAAAATTTTAACATGTTATGGCTTTGTGTGTGGAAAAAATACAGAAAGGAAATAAATATAACAGTAATATTAGAAGAAAGCATGTAATTCAGAAAGGAAATAAATATAACAGTAATATTAGAAGAAAGCATGTTTAATGCCACCTTCACTAATACTTTTAACTTTTTTGGGAGCCTTAATAAGGGATCACCTTCACTAACACTTCTAACTTTTTTGGGAGCCATAATAAGGGATAAAGAGAGGAAATAAATATAACAGTAATATTAGAAGAAAGCATGTTTAACACCAGTGGAAATAAATATAACAGTAATATTAGAAGAAAGCATGTTTAACACCACCCACTAACACTTTTAACTTTTTGGGAGCCATAACAAGGGATAAATTTAATTTATTAACACACTTAACTTTTTGGGAGCCATAATAAGGGATAAATTTAATACACAACTTTTTTGGGAGCCATAATAAGGGATAAATTTAATTAAATAAAGACAACTTTTTTGGGAACCATAATAAGGGATAAATTTAATTAAAGAAAAAAAATTTTTTTGGGAGCCATAATAAGGGATAAATTTAATTAAATAATGAAAATAACATTAGAAGAAAGCATGTTTAACACCACCTTCACTGACACTTTTAACTTGGGAGCTATAATATGGGATAAATTTAATTAAATAAAGAAAAAAACTAAAATATCATAAAGCCATAAAATAAGGGATAAATTTAATTAAATAAAGAAAAAAACTAAAGTAAAGCATGTTTAACACCACCTTCACTAACACTTTTAACTTTTTTGGGAGTAATAAGGGATAAATTTAATTAAGTAAAGAAAAAAACTAAAATACCAACAACACTTGGTTGGGAACTTTACTGTACCCATGTCAGCTGGGCGAACTGGATTGTTGCTGGGGGCGAGGCTGTGCGTCTAATTAAATAAAGAAAAAAACTAAAATATCAATACTTGTTGGAACTTTATGAGCTGGGCTAACTGGATTGCTTCTGGGGCGAGGCTGTGAGCAAGGTTTAAATAAAGAAAAAACCTAAAATATCAATACTTGTTGGAACATTACTGTACCCATATGAGCTGGTCATAATAAGGGATAAATTTAATTAAATAAAGAAAAAAACTAAAATATCCGTAATAAGGGATAAATTTAATTAAATAAAGAAAAAAACTAAAATATCAATAAGGGATAAATTTAATTAAATAAAGAAAAAAACTAAAATATCAACATGGTTGGGAACTTTACTGTACCCATGTCAGCTGGGCGAACTGGATTGTTGCTGGGGGCGAGGCTGTGCGAACTGTACCCATATGAGCTGGGCGAATTGGATTGCTGCTGGGATGAGGCTGTGTGCAGGGTTTTGTGCGCCGCGAGTCACATGCGCTCCATGCACTCTGTGCATCTGTGTTCGTGAACCAAAACATCATTCGTAAAGCGAAGCAAAATCTGTTGGCAAATGGTGTTCGTCCACCGATTTGTTCGTGAACCGAGACATTCGTGATCCGAGGTATCACTGTATATAGTCAGGATATGACAAAAATAATTTAAACTGCTTCAGATATGAAGTTTTCAATTAGTATTAATTAATATTTATTAAAATTACTATAATGCATTAAAGATCAAATGATGTTATATACAGGTAGACATTCAAAAATCCTGCAACCTCAAGACCTGAGGAGTGGCAGATTTTTGAATATGCCAGATAATTGAAGGTTTATATGATCTGTATATATTTAATAGAAAATTACCACATTTAGAGTTGTACGTTTCACAAATGGTTCACACGGACACACCATTACTAAGTTTTTTTTTAATATTTCCACTTTCTCTGCAATCGATACCGCATGATATTTACGTTTTATGCCATTTTTCTTCTTTGCTGAATCCATAATTGGGCTAAACAACAGCAAATAAATATTAAAAAAAAGAAGGAATAAGCAGAGCTACATGTTAGCATGGCAAGCAACACCGAACAACTGAGAACGGTGTACATCAAAACATCAATGGCAGCTCCAGAAAACAGTGGCGCAACAGTGCGGGGAAATTTGAAAATATACTCCTGAAATTCATGCCAGAATACTGAATAATCCGGATTTTTGGTTGCCAGATTTTTGAATGTCAACCTGTATATCCATGAATAGAATACTAAAGGAGTTTTTTAATGGAGCTTGTTGTTTCAGTCACATATATATAAACAAACAAAAAAATTTAAACCTTTAATAGAATGAATAAAAAC
>AYEL01070427.1:0-12097 GCA_000484575.1 Olivierus martensii
CCATAACTTAGTTAAAATTTTAAAATACTATTAACGTGGCCATATTTGGTACACTTACCTTATAATATATTAATTCTTAAAATATTAAGAAAATATTTCAAAAAGTTTTGAACGTCTATTATTTTGAAATGGTTAACTAGAGGATCAAAATCATTCTCAGCATTGAAATTATCTTTGATAGTAGAATATCATCAAATTTCATAAAAATCTACTAATTGGTTTGTAATTAGTTCAAAAGTTATTAGGCGGCTCACACAGTGCTGAATTTATATTTTTTAGACCCTAAGCTAACAAAAAATTGAGGCCCTTTCCTCAATTTTTTTAATTGTATTAAAAAGACATACATATTTACACAGGTTATTTATATATAGCAAAGTGTTAAATCGTCGGTCGGATGGCCATGTGGAAAAGCTGTGGCTTACCACTCTGGAAGATTCGGTTTCAAATCCGGGTCCCACACCTCCAGTTTTTTTGGAGGGGCCGGGTTCAGTCCGTTGAACCTCATCCTTCAACCATCCGGTTGATCCCATCATGTGTGTTAGCCAGCCTGTGAAGGGCTCTATAAGTGGCTGCCGCCAGATAAAGAATATCCCATAGGTATGGCAGCTTAACCAAACTTTGTTAAATTATTTGACTTTAAGACGTATACAATATAAATTAAACAAAATATAATAAAAAATATACAAATATGGGAAAATATAATATAGGTTTAACATAAACATTGTATTCGTTGAAAATGAAGCAAATCTAAAAACCCCCAATAGCGATTAAAATCGTAGATTCTATCATTAGTAAGTGATCAAAATTTCCTTATCGCTTTCAAACGATTAAAAAAGTAAATAGGCTATGAAAACGAGCAACCATCTTGGCAACTTTTGATCGCCAGAGGTGTATTTCAATCGCTTTTTTTACAGGGTAGCATAAAAAATTTTTCTCTGTTCAATTCTTTTTAAATTTAGAGGGCCCAAGCTGTAGCTTATTTAGCTTAATGGTAAATTCGGCACTGGGCAGGATGATGATTTAATAATTACCTTTTTTTTCAGAAAGTAGACTAAAAAAGAATGAACTATTGGTAAACAGGAAGTAAGTTACTATTTATTGGAAAACAAAAAATTAATTAGAATTATCAGAAACTGCACAAATTTCATTATAAATATTACAAATTATCATGTCTGCAATAATTGTATAAGTATACAATGTAGTGTAAATTGTATACTTGTACGTAATTGTACAAGTATACATAATTGCAGATAATGATGAAAGTTATCTATACAGAAACATTATATAAAGATAAAATATGAAATAACAGGTTTTTATACATTATTTTATTTTAAATTAATAAAATAATTTACAACTGAGATTTTATAATGCATATTAAAACTAATTATTGTTCTGAAAAATATGTTTATGAAGTAATTTATTTAAACAAGGATAAAATATTTTCATAAATAGCAATCACAATTTAAAACTGTATTTCATAACTTGTGGTAATTCAAATAAGACAGCAAAAAAACTGCGTTATTATCGGGCACTCAGCATGTTAGAATCGGACTATAAAATAACGGATTTCAAGAAGTTCCTTTACAGAATGTCTTATAAGTAATTTTTATTTCAGAAGTTATAATTAATTTTTTTTATTTTTATATTATTGATTGTTTTTAATTTGCTCTTCAAATTGGACTCTTATAAGCAATTTTATTCCAAGTTTTAAAAATAAAATTTGAAGAATTTTTTCTCTCCAAACATTCCGCTAACAAATATATTAATGTATAGGGGGGAATACGTTGGTAAGTTGATAAATTGATAATATACCTTACAAACGATGGACTCTTAAAATCGAAAAAATAAAGGATAGTTTAAATCATTATTTGTTTCTAACATTTTCAACAATATTTTGTGGGTTTTAGTTATATAAAGTAATAATTTAATGACGATTTTAACGAATGAAAATTTGTTAAAAAAATATTTTATTCTATTGCTAAAAACTAACAAGTAAGTAAATTTAGACAAAATAGATTTGTTTTTTTAATAGATAAATAACATAAAGCAATACTTACTTGTTAGTATTTTAAATTTAATCACAAAGCATACATACTGTATTAATTTTTAAATACTTTTTATTATCAGAATTTAATGCACTTCAAAACTCTTAAGTCATTTACACAACTAAATGAACTTGAAAATAATTAATATTTACTTTATCAAATTTATGGAACTGTTTATCTTGCTATTAAATTATAAAGACATTTCACTGATTAATTACATAGTCAAACAACAAATTCCCATTTACTTATCTTTAATAAAAATATAAGAACTTTTATTTAGTCAATGTAAAGCTTACTCACTACTAATATTTATTAAAAATAAATAAATTTTTATAATAAACTATATCCATCTCAAAAATATAAAAAATATTTACGTACTGAATTTAAAAAACAGAATACTGTATCATATTCATAATATCGCATCTAATGGTATTGTCGTCATAGCTTAATATTCTTTCTGTTAACAAATAACGCCACTCAATCTGTTTATTAAGTGGCGAGGTGAAACAAACCCTGCTACAGATAGCCATAGTTGCGGAGGGATCACCAGATTATGCAGGACAATGATTGACGAATCATACCTGACCCTCCGAATAGATTTTCCAAGGTACGCTCAATCAGGGCCGGCGCTACCATATAGGCGAATCTAGACAACCGCCTAGGGCTCAAGCCATGAAGGGGCGTAAAACTTCACGCTAAACTTAACTAAAACATTAAAATTAAATAGTAATATATGATTTAGTTATCGATTCCTTTTTCTTATACCTCACACACCACATTATTTTTCCAAAGTTAAAAGTTATTAAAACATACTTGCGCTCAGCAATGTCCCAAAACAGATTTGGCAACAATTTCAATCGAACACGAGTTAGCTTCTACACTAGATTTAAAGGAACTGTTAGAAAAATTTGCAAAATTGAAGGCAAGAAAAAATAAAATTTGATTTTATATATTATACAAATTGTATATTACTTTGTATATTAATAATAAAGCATGACAAAATAATTTTTATTTTTTAAATTTAAAATTTCATTTTAAAAAATATCCAACTTGTGAAATAAGGGGCGCATTTGTAAACTTTGCCTAGGGCCCAGAATAATCTGGAGCCAGCTCTGCTCTCAGTTAATACAAAAATGTAATATCCTATGTAGACAAATTAATTAAAATATCCAAATGCATAGAAAATGGGACCTAATGCTGTAATTATAAATCAAAATAGTAAACTATAGTCTGTTTCGAAAAGAATTTATTTATCCTGCTGAGATTTTGATATAACTTGTGAATTAAAATTGTATTTTATTTTTTAGAATTTTTAAAATGTGCAAAGAAATACTAACAAGTAAACAGTGAAAATTGTTAAATGTGAAATATAAGAGTGAACAGTGAACATATAAACATAAAATAATCATTACGAAATAAATTTATAAATCATAATATTTCTTTTTTCCACCTTCTTTGAATACTATCACCCTCTTACAAGAATACAGAAGTGATTTTTTTTTTTGTAATATTTCTTTTATATCGCCGAACTTTCTAAATTACCTCAAGTAGCCACACTTAGAACATTTTCCCATCATATTCTAGAGCAGGGCTGTCCAACCCGCGCAGTCCTGAACCCGCGGCCCACTGCTGTACTGAATGCGGCCCAACATAAAATTGTATTCTTTAAAACATTGAGAGTTTTATGTATTTCATTGACTTCATTAAGTTTTTATTATTTAAATACTTATTTATATTTCCTATTTCTATTTTCTAAAATATTTCTTATTTCAGTGGTTAAAACTTCTTGACCTGATCAATAATTTAAAAAACTTCTGAACGAAAAGAAGTGAAAGATTATTATATTACGACATTTTTGCTTATTTGTCTTGGTGGATATCAAATATTGTATATTATTTACTAAATTTTTCCTTAACAACTATCTTATTTTTTGTTTTACGCCCCTTCCAATCAGTGAGATTACTAAGGGACGGGGCTAATTCCAACCATGGGCTGCACCTATACATAAGGGAACCGGAAGACGAACCAGAAGGGGGACCGGATGGTGAAAGACGGGGATCGCCGGACAGGACCCGAACCCCGAAAAAACTTTTCAGATGCCAGACCTGGATCCTTCTGCATCACACGCAACACGTTACCACGTGGTCATCCGCCTAGTGCCAACTATCGTTTAAATTAGTATATTTTATGTGCGGCCCGAGACAACTTTTTCTTCAAATGTGGCCCAAGGAAGCCAAAAGGTTGGGCACCCCTGTTCTAGAGTTTTATTTTATTATTTATTTAATTCTAAGAAATTTTCTATTACATAAAATATTTAATAATTTTTTTGTATTCCCAATACTCTTCTTTAGATGAAACTATATTACTACTGCTCTTAACAGTATTTAACTATAGAAATACTTCAAAGCATTAACAAGCAGTCCTAAATTACTTTTAAAAGACATTTAATAAGAGAAATGTTTTCGGCAATTACATGCCATCTTCAACTCTTACATTAAAATCTAAATTGTAAAACAAATAATGCTCAGAATCGAGCGCTACAAAACTCTTCTTTAGAGATTATAAGAATTTTTATCCCTTCTTTTATTGTTTTATGCCGCTTTCCATCGGCCTAATGGCCTCATGGTTAAGAATTCATTTATCATCTTGGAAAATTTGGTTTAAAATCCGAACCCCATGCTTCTAATTTTTCAGGAATGACCCGGCTTATTGAACCTCATACTTCAACCTTCCGGTTGACTCTACCATGGATGTTTGCCAGCCTATAGTGGACTCTAAAAATGGCCACTTTAGGTAAAGAATGATGGCAGCAGGATGGCCGAGTGTTAACGCTATCGGTGCCAGGCAGGAGGACCCTAGTTCGTGTCCCGGATCTGGTATCTCCTGAAAAGTTTTTTCGGGGTGCTGGGCCGGCCCGGTGATTCCCTCCTTCACCATCCGGCCATCCTCCACGGGTGTGGGTACAGTCCGTGGTTGGAATGGCCCTGCCTCTTAGTAATCTCATTGATTGGAAAAGAGCATAAAATAAAAAAAGAAAGGTACAGACAGGGGCACCGAGAGGCCGGGGAAGAGGGGACAAATTCCCCGGGCCCGGGCCGCTTCCTAACAATAAGGATTTATTATATATATGGGCCCGAAACCTGGTTCGTACCGGGGCCCGGGATTTCACTCGGCACCAATGGGTACAGAGTGATATGGATGCTGAGATTAGTAAGCGACTGGACATTTCTAAGCCCATCACATTTCAGCGCCCATATCGTGGTGAGATAAACTCCATGAATAGGTGGGGCTCAATGAGCCAAGCCTGTAACTCTTCTGAAAAAAACTGGTAATGTTAAATTAGATTTAGTTAGGCCATCATATTGCACATGGTATATACTGTATCTGGCTTTATTTATTTATATATCACAGGCTGGCAAACAGTCACGATGAGACCAATCAAAACGGACAGACCTGGATCCTTCTTGAAAAATTGAAAATGTGGGCCCCGAAATTGAAAATTACTACCGAATCTTCCAAGGTAGTAAGCAACGGTTTTATCATGTGGCCATCCGGCCGACAAAAAAATTTGGAAATGTGGAACTCGGGAACTGAACTATTAATATTTCCTCAGATAGTCGGATGATCGCAACGAAAGCATGCTGCACTTCCATCCTGGAGATTTGGTTCAATTCCCAGGTTCCACATTTCCAGATTTTTGAGTAGGATCTTGGCCCGGATCGTTGAACTCTACCCTCTACCCCTCGTTGAACATTGGTGGAGTCACCTGATGGTTGACTCCGTCAATGTTGTGAGTGGCTCGTGATTTACAATGGATATTCCGTCGCTTGATATACGATAGTATGAAAAGCGCCTTAAAACCACGAAAATAGTATCGGATTTTATTGTTAAGTTCGGTATTGGAAAGTAAAGATTACAAGTTAGTTCTTTTTTCCTATATGGCTGTTCCACACCTTCAATTTTTTCAGAAGGTTCCGGACCACACTGACTCATATGAGTACATCACAATGGGCATTGTATTGTCCCATCGCTTAGTACTCATCAATTGAAAAGTGATGTAAAACTTCACAGAAAAGATCTGGGGATTCAGATTTAATTCTAGGCCACACATCTCCAGAGATTTTCAGGAGAAATCCAGAACCTGATTATTATCTTATTCTTCACCAGAGAATCCTACCGTGGGTGTCGGCGTCCAGTGAAGTGTATTCGAATCGGTTCGATTAGGCCTGTTATTTAATAACTATTTAGTTGGTAAACGACATAAAACAAAAAGGCAATTGACACGGAAATATCTAATAAATTTAATAAAATCATTACAAAGATTTACTTCGAATATTATTGATTCAATTTAAAATTTAAATATTTAGTCAATCGCTTCTGCAGAATTATAAATTAATAAAAATAATTTTCAATTTTTAGATAAAATTTTTTGGAATTTTTTAATTTCTTCTCCCCCTATTGCTGAATGTCGAAGATATGAAAGTACCCGGATGAGTATAGATTATGATGGTTATTCATCATTTCATTTCTGTTTAGAGTATCGTAAATTATCGCAGAAAGAAAAACAAAATGTAAGTATTTGAATAAGCTTTAGCTTGTTATTTACATATTGATAAATGATACAATTAACTAATATTTTCCTAAATTATATACGATATTAGTTTTTCATCAATTTCTTTTAAACTTGTTTTAAAAGTTTTCTTCAAACACTCCACTTTTGGAAAAAATTATTTTTATTGAAAAAAAGATTATCATGTGAACTTTTTTATTATAAAATTATTATTTTAAAAATAAATTATTAAATTGTAATGCATACTTCATTGCACAATAATCCAGTAATGAAAAGAAGAGCCCTTCTCAGGATGAAACTGTAGTTTATTCTGAGAAGGATACTTCTTTCCATTACTGGATTGTTGAAAAAATCTATTTATTGTCACTTTTGATTTTAATTAAAAACTTATGTATTTCCATATATACGATGCTAGTTGAAAATATTTGCTTTATTTTTACCTAATGAAGGAAAATTATTAACTATTATTAAATCTTTTATCTTAGTCATTAAATTGCTTATTTGAAGCTTATTAAATTGTTGTAAATCTGTTGGTCAAGTTTATAGCTTAATACTGGTGGTCTTCAAACTTTTTCAATTGTGTGCCTCTTTATCAGTAAAGAAAAATATCAAGCACTCTTTTGTCCGTAAAAAAATAATATTACTGCTATGAAACATTTAACAATTAAATTATTTAGGATATGTTATTGTTATATAATAGTAGTTCAATAAGATAAAACTTATGTACTAAAAAAATTGGAAAACGATCTAAAGTATGGTAAAATGGATCAGATTTGCAAAAGGCATTGAATATTATGTATATTTACAATACAGGAATACCTCGATTATCGCAGTTTCGATTATTGCGATTCTCGATTTATCGCGGTTTATAATTTGATACCAAAATTCGAATTATTGCGCTCAAATTCGAATTATCGCAGCCGCGAGATGTAGTCCACTACATATGCAACCAGAATTATATTTAGTTTGAGTCGCCACTCTTCATGTAGTGCTTCGTTTTTATCCGATAGTGCCTGCTCACCATTCACCAGTAACTATCCACCACTACTTGAATTACATGTGGATATTTATTTCTCTTCTTATTTACCCCTACAGTGAATGCTAAAAAACCGCGATAATGGAGGTATTCCTGTATATATATATGTTGTGGTCCCTAGTTTTCAAGTTTGGCGATGGGGCAGTTTGCCTTAATTCCAACCAATTGGATTCAGGAATATTTCTCCATATATAAAATGTTTTTAAATGAATTATCATATTAGAAAAAAGGTTTTATTCCTTTATACTAATAACCCTGAAAATAACTGCTAAAAATTAATGATTAAGGTTGAAAAAGCTATTTAAATAGAAATCCAAACCACCCATGATGATGATGTCAGAGTTAAATTGATTGGCAAATATGGCATAAACACTGAAGATCATTAATTTTAATTCATTAAGCATTATGTTTTTAATTTAAATAGATAATAATTATTATTATTTAAGTATTTTAAATTGGAAATAAATAATTTAAGGTTAATAATAAAAATAAACCTAAAGTTTATTTTTAAAATAATCAAATCACTAAAGGATATCATGCACCATCTATTAACAAAAATATCATTTTTTTAATTTTCAATTTTTTGAGGCTGGTAAAATGAAAAAAATTGGAATTTTAGATTTTTTTAATTTGGATATGATCTAACTGCTATCTCTGTGCCAAGTTTGAAGCTTATATACCCATCCATTAGAGTTGGGAATTTCCATTACTCACTCACTTATACTATTGAAATACAGGTAGGCCTCGATTAGTGCAAGTTCGAATAATGCGATTTTGATTAGTGCGACTTATAAAAATGAAACCATTTTTCAGTTAGTGCGAGCAAATATTTGATTAATGCGAGTTGTAAGCATAGACCAGTCTTACTAACAAAGCTCTGTCTCCTTTTATGATGTCAATTAACAAATTACCATTAATTTTTGGTTAGTAAAACTAGATGAGGAGTGGTCCAAGAACAGTCACTTGGCTTTGAAGGGATGGAAACATCAGAAAGATGGGCTTTTTGCCGTTAACTGTTTAACATTACTGAACTATTATTTAGCTTTGCTATCGTATACTTACAGTATAGTACAGAATTTTCTCTTTTAAAAAGTATCAAAATGGATAAAAGGAAGAACACTTTTGACGATAAAACAGGAAACGAAAAAAAGAGAGGCTAGTGATTACGCTACAGCAAAAAATGGATGTGATTGAGCGACATAAAAGTGGCGCTCAACTTCCACTTTCGATTCACTATTTTGGTTTTGATTTGGCGGTTGGTTTGATGATAGTATGAGACACAATTCCTGGTAAGTTATTAATTTAAAACAATGATGAACAATGATGTAAAATATGAAAGTAAATATTTCTTAAACAGTTAGTGTTAAGTTAGTATTGTGGTTATTCATCATCAGGTTAGCTAATGGGCGGAATCTCACAAAGCAAGAACCAATTACCATATTTTACATATAGTTAATACTTCGAATAGTGCGAGAAATTCGTGGAACCAATTATTCACATTAATCGAGGCCTACCTGTATATGTACTGGTAATTATGAAAGTAAGTCTGTCATATATTTTTTGCTTTAAAATATTTTGACTTTTTGGGTTTAAAATATTTTTTATGATCATAAAAAAAAGCAAGTGTTTTTGTAAATGAAAAATAAATCCTTTTTTGTAATTGTAAAATTTTACTAATAATACAAACTTTTATTTTTACAAGCTATCTAAAATGACAGACAACTTTCATAATTACCAGAACATATATATAGTCCTCTTTTGAACTATTTTTGTACCAATTTTCAATTATTTCATCAATAAAATGGCTTAAAATCAATTCATATTTACAATGGCAATGTCATTGTTAAATTCTGTTATTGGACAATGCAATTGACTTGGATTCAATTTCCTGACCCAATGGTCTGATATATGGAAAGCATCCTTTTTTTGTATCTGGTTCTTGTAGTTATGTGTTCTTTATGCTTATTATGATAGTCGAGTGTAATAATAAATATTGATAGTCGGCAGTCTATAAATTTTGAACATTTCTGACATATGACAACAAGATTCAAAATTCTTAGAACAGCTTCAGTGCAAATTGAGGACTACCTATATATTACAATTCGTGATTTAATTATTGAAAATATTTTTAGATTTAATGTAAAATTAAATTTAATGTGTTATGAATTTTTTATTTAATAAAGTAATAAGATTTGATAAATTGAAATTTTCTTAGGTCATCTGAAGCTAATATTGATAGACCCCCAAATCCACAACAACATGCTGCTCAAAAAAGAATTCAAAAAACTCAAGCTGAAGTTGATGAGGTAATAAAATAAAAGCCCATTATAATAGTTTTTTAATTCACTATATTTTTCAATATTATACTAAAGCATTAATGTAATTATATTTTGGAAAGATTATACTAATTTCTAAGCAATTATAAACTGTAAATCAATTGATTATAACTGAACAAACAGTTCCTATTGGCAGTGTTTCTATAAACCAATATTTTATTATTGTTTTGAAATTCAAATAATAATAATAATAATAATAATAATAATAATAATAATAATATTTAATAATCGTGTAACAATAAATATTTTATATCAAAAATTAACTTTTATAGAGTTTTCAGTGTTTATGTATTATAGTGCTGCTAAGCTGCCTCAAAGTGGCGGAGGGGTGACGTGGGCAGAATAGGCAATGCAAGTCAGAAATCCTTTTCTGATAGGATCACCCTGGGCTAGAAGGCTATTCCACTATACTCAACTAAATGATAGCAGGTGTCCCCACCTCGATGGTGTTTTTTCTAGTTTACTATGATACAAAGCAGAAAATGAAAGCACTCCGGCTCGGACATCGCCCGGGTTAATAAGGTCCGTGTCTGTGAGTTAGGCAGAGGCTCACATTCGGAAAGTTTACTATAGTCTCCCTTGGCCACTGGTGGCGAAAGCAGCACCAACCCAAGTCAGGCTACTGCAATACAAATACTCACAGTAGGGAACGGGTCACCACATCAGAGCCCAACCAGCCAAAGTGTTTCCCTGGAAACTCAACCAGAGACCACCAAGGCTGGAAAACCACGCCAACGCATGAAATGGACAACTGACATGAACAAATTCATCATGCGTACATACTACACAATTACAAAATTAGAAACTGACATTACAGGGTACAGAAGGGAACTCTATGACAAATTTACAAGCAGATACCCAAACATCACAGTTACAGAACAATGCATATCAGATCAAAGAAGAACCATCATCCACAGAAACCTCACACCACACAGTACATTAGAAAGTATTAAAACTCAGGTAGCACGACAAATATCACAACATGAAACCAATTCACACACACAAATAGAACACGAAGTGGAACAGACACACGCATTCCTAAACTTCACGACTCACAGCAGTTGAACAATACACTACATTGTATGAACACACAATTCTACCTAAACTTATTAATACAGAAACAACACTCATGGAATTACACACACTTATTTATGTCGCTGCTGTCACTGTCACCACACATCTAGGTCATAAAACACTTCCAAATAGGATGGGCACAAACACAAAACATCACTTAAAACCTGCCTGGCAAAAACGTCGTGAAAAACAAATAAATGAAATCAGAACAGACTAGGTAATGGCAAAAACGACTCAAAAAACAAATAAATGAAATCAGAACAGAACTAGGTAGACTCACCCAATACAAAAAACAGCACTCTGCAAAACTCGTGAAATCAATTAGAAAGATTTTGAGAAAACTTAATACACACACACACACGCTATGAAAATCACAACACACACATTAAAGAATACATGGACACACTAAAACGAGAAAACTTAATGCACACGCACACGCACACGCACACACGCTATGAAAATCACAACACACACATTAAAGAATACATGGACACACTAAAACAGAAACTTGCAGCAAAATCACAATGCCTGAAACAATACAAAACCAGCATAGCACGTAAACTAGATAACACACTATTCACAAACAATGAAAAGACATTCTACAGAAACATAAACACTAAAGAGCCTAAACAAACATAAAACTATGAAATACCAACACAAAATCACTCACTAGCTTCTGGTCTGCTCTGTGGGCAGTGCCAGTTACACACAACCAGAGAGCCAGCTGGATCACAGAAGAGGAGACACATACATTAGACGTACCCGAAATGCCCTATACCACCATTACTACTGAAGAACTCACAAACACAATTAGATACACTCACAACTGGAAAGCTCCTGGTATAGATGGCATCCAGAATTTCTGGTACAAACATTTTACCTGTTTTCATGACTTACTAGCCAAATATCTCACACATAATACACGAACCAAAAGACACACCTTCCTTTCTTACACACGGCATCACTTTCATGAAACCCTATCTCACACATAATACACGAACCAAAAGACACACCTTCCTTTCTTACACACGGCATC
>AYEL01070431.1:0-44127 GCA_000484575.1 Olivierus martensii
TATATTCAAACTATCTCAGAAAATATTTCCAAATATTTAAATAATATTTATTGGCACAAAAAGAATAAAAATAATTTAAATACTATAATAAATGCAAAAAAAAACATATATCACTATTCCAATTGTAATATACAAAATTGATTCAAAAAGATGATTCAAAAAGATTGTGCCAAAATTTACAGACCTGTAGAGGATAAAATTCCGAATAAATATTTATTGTATTATCTTTATGCTAAAAAAGTAAATTATTATTATTAATAATTTGATTTAATAAATTGAAATAAGTCATGAAACATAAACAGAATTTAATGTTGTTTATCTATCAATACTTTTTAACAACTTTCAGAAGTCCTCTTCATACTCCTCAGCAATCTTTTTTGGGAAATTTTTGAATCAATTACCTCTGTTACAGGTTGTAAAATAATAATTTCCTTACCAAATCCACAGAAATGATGGAAAAAATATTATTATTTGCTTCATTCAGTTATAAAAGCTTATTTTTTTGTCTAGTAATGTATTCCCAACGAATACATATCGATTATAGATCAATCGATATGTATTCCACATGTGAGCCGCCATCTTGGTTGTGCGCAAGCAAAAAGCAGAAATATCTACTACTGCTAGATGACAGCGTAAAGCGGACGGCGCACTATTTGTCTGCGCAGATTCATGTTTCCACAAGTGCGCTATACGCCACGCACTGTGAGTCGCGCACAGCGCATTCAGTGGAAACATAAGTGGAAACAGACCTTGACACTCCTGATCTATACTGATTACAAAGTACCTTGCGGGTTGCACTCTTACAGGCGAAATTTGGTTTCTATAAATATGCCATTTTAAAGGAAAAGATATAACTTAGCGTATAATTTGTTCTGAATTATAAATGCCTCCATCTTCTAATATCACTTTGGATTCTTAAAATACGGAATAAAATAAAACACCATTAATAACTGTATTTTATCAAAATTACTATTTATTTATCATATCGAGATATATACGAGGGGGATTCAAATGAAAACATTAAAAGTGCCATAGAATTACGAAAACTTGTACGATTTATTCGGTAGGTGGCAGTAGTAGTCCTTAAGGTGCACAAAGTGATCGGCAGGTGGCAGAGTGATGCTGCAACGCCGGAGAAGGCAGCAGCGTCCACAACAAGATGGCTGCTCCGCTATCCACATGCACCGCCCTAGAACAGTGATCTGTAATGCTTTTTTTTGAGTAGTGAACCAATAGAAATTCATCGCAGAATGACAGCGCAGTACGGTGATTCGTGTGAGTCACTGCAGCAAGTGTACAAGCGGTGTAGAAAGTTCAAAAGCGGTCTAACTTCTGTGGAGGATACGACACGACCGCCGCTTTTGAACTTTCTACTCCACTCGTACACTTGCTGCAGTGACACACACGAATCACCGTACTGCGCTGTCATTCTGCAATGAATTTCTATTGGTTTCACACCTTCACTACTCAAAAAACGCTTTACAGATTGCTGTTCTAGCACGGTGCATGTGGACAGTGGAGAAGCCATGATGTTGTGGACACTGCTGCCTTCTCCGGCGTTGCAGCATCACTCTGCCATCTGCCGATCACTTTGTGCACCTTAAGGACCACTACTGCCACCTACCGAATAAATCGTACAACTTTTCGCAATTCTATGGCACTTTAAAGATTTTCATTTGAATCTCCCTCGTACATATAATCCAGATAACGAATTACAGAGTAGGTTTATTTGTACTCTATATGTAAGAAAATACTAGCGTAAACTATTTCCTGTTTTGTACTATTTTATGTATATTTTTATTTTATGTATATTTTTATTTTACATATAATTAGAGAAAAAAAAATATTTTTAAGTAAAAGGGAAGAGATCTTCAAATTTGTGACGACACGATTAGAGATTTTCATTTGAATCTCCCTCGTACATATAATCCAGATAACGAATTACAGAGTAGGTTTATTTGTACTCTATATGTAAGAAAATACTAGCGTAAACTATTTCCTGTTTTGTACTATTTTATGTATATTTTTATTTTACATATAATTAGAGAAAAAAATATTTTTAAGTAAAAGGGAAGAGATCTTCAAATTTGTGACGACACGATTAGATGGTCAAGCTTCCTGTGTTTAAGTAAACAATACTTTGCGATAAAAATATATGCTTTTTTTAAAATAAAACTCTATTTCCAAAGAGAAAAATGAGAAATTTAAGTATAATATCGTTTTTTATGGTGACATTAGACATAATTACTGTGTCATCATTTCAGACAGGTAGACATGCCGTATGACATTTTCATTAAAATGGAGATGATGTATCCGCTACTAGACAGCTGAAAGACCTTGAAGCTACATAGATGTATAGAATGCTGTGCTCCTGTTTCTAGAAGGGAAAGCAGAGTAGAGACTTTACGAGTAGTAGCACTCGCCAAGCCGCTTTTGATGTTGTGCTCTCTCAGAGTAGGCGGACTTAACACCAGTTCTCCGCAGTCGCCATTTTGTCATGGGGTCAGAGCCACACTGGCTACTGTTATTAGATCATTAGCATTTAATGTAGGAAATTTTTGGATTAATTGAAACGGTTTTCGCGTAATTTTTATGGAAGAAATAGTTTTATAAGCGTATAAAAAAATTGACTTCACCGGTCACCCAGTTCCCGCTTACCCTCCCGTGGGAGCTATAGCTTGTGACCCTACAGGAATATGGCGGATACAGACATGCGCATTGAAAAATAGTGACCCGATATACTGCTGAGTGCTACTACTCGTTAAGTCTGGGGAAAGCAGGGCCGTGCGGTGTTATGAGGCAAAAAGAGGGCCGCCTCAGGCGTTATCGTAAGAGGGTGGCACAAACAGCGAAATCAAAATACAATTTGAACCATTCAACAATTAAAAATTTTTACGCAACGCTTTTCTATATTGATCCATGTTGATATTTCTGCTTTGAGTTTACAATTATTGACAATATTTTATTTTAATATTAGTTTGTCTTGAGAAGTGGCAAGTGGCTGTGCTGTGTTTAAATCAGTAAATCAAAATAAAACAAGATTAAGTGGCTGTGTTGTGTTTAAATCAGTAAATCAAAATAAAACAAAATTTGAACTAGCTAGAAGGACCTTAAAATAAAACTAAAGATGCAGGAGCGCTTTCGGGAGGACTGCCCCTTTTCAGCTGCACAAAGTGAGCGTTAGCAGAGAACCTAACAGAGAATGGAACATCTGTAAAAATAAGTGTAAATTGTAATTTTAACTCCAATTGTCAGGTAACGGTAAAAAACAAACAGGAGGATAAAATCTTAGGCAAAAAGGGGGCGGAAATAGGGCGGTAACAAATACAAAATTCGTTTTCATATTGTCAAAATAAAAATAGTATTCATACATTTTGTGCAGTTTTTTAAATCACAAACGAAGGTTATTTTAAAGAAAAAACATTGAAGGGGCGGCATTTCGAAGATTTCTCTCAAACTGATAAAAATCTACGGTCCTGAAGGAAAGAATAAATATAGAAAAAAAAATTAATGTTGAATACTCAGGATCCCTATCGTTAACTAGTAATCTATAAAGAGAAGAACAAAACATTAAAAATATTTAAATTCTCTTTACATTGACATGATTAACAACTTTATCCAGTATTATTGTATGTTTATAATGATATACAATCCGATTTTTAAAAATCACATCTCTAATTAATAATCAAATATTCAGTATAATATTAGAATTTATTATTTTGAATATAGAAATAAATAGATAAAAAAAGATATTTTTTATTAAATATTACAAATTATTTTGAATATAGACGTCATTGATTTAAATCTATTCTAAGTAAGGCTTTATAAATTTTATCTTTACATCTATTTAGAGTCGTGTATAATAAATTATATTGATATTAGACAAATCAGAATGTATGTATTTTAAGAATTTAATACTTTCCATTAAGCCTTTCAATTCCGTCCTCCGTTACATGGTGGACAGGTTGATATATAGTTTACCAATTGCCCTCAGTGTGGCGCTGACGAGATGACGTTTCCCTTTAGATTGTGTGAGTGGCATACGTTCCCCTGAATCTACCCCAACCTTACTACCCGAACAAAAATTTACGTACTACAAAGCGTATTTATCTATTGTAGAGGCCCTATAGGAAATCTATGAATATTGTTATTCTGGAAATCAACTTTAACGAGATGTATCGTAGCATCGACAACATGGATAGTATTAAATCGAATAAAAAAAAAACAAAATGAAGACTGAAATCGAGGCGCAAAAAATATCAGGTACGTCCGTTTAATACACGTTGAAGAAACATATCTGACAATATAAAACAAATGAAGACTGAAATCGAAGCGCAAAAAATATCAGGTACGTCCGTTTAATACACGTTGAAGAAACATATCTGACAATATATTTCAATATTGTTTCTCTTACACCAGAAATTAATTGCTTTCTAATTTTTATTGTACCAAAACAACCTATAGAACATTTTGATCAATCAGGATAAAAATTTAGGATTCTGTTATTAACAATTATCCGAATAATTCGTAAAGTAAGGAGTAGTTTAATTTCGTCTAACTGTGTTCCCGATGCCAGGATATAATCTTATTTATGGTCACTTAACGATTATTACGTATAACTGATTCGTATGCGTGAAAAGAATGCCTATGTATAAGATTTTTGGCAAAAAGACGAGAATTTAGTTTTAAATCTCACTATTGCTCATTTTGTTTTGAATTATTTCAGCAAACTTATGCACATAAATTTATGCACTCTACTTATCTTAACTATAATATATTGATAGAATAATATACTGAATAACAACAAGGTTCTGCTCGTACAGTATATGCTGTGACTGGGAGAAACGTTTTTCTTTGTTAACACGATCAGTGTACACCTGGATCGTGTCAGCTGGGACCAGGCGCGCGCACCAACTCGGACCGCTTCATCCTTGTCGAGCACAAGATGGTGCCGAGTAAACTCGGACGGCAACCAAAATACTCTGACCGAGTGGAAGTTTCAAGATGGCAGAAAGCAATAAACAACGATCGCGTAAGTGTTGCGAAGCTCCTATTTTTGTGTAACATTTTTGAATTTTAGAATTAATGCGTCTTAAAGTTCAAACTCAATAGTGCTCAATAGTAGGTAATTTTTTAATGTATTTTTATCTTCATTTTCCTCAGCAAATTAGAAGAGGCGCCTCATTGCTCACATCTGAGAATCCATTCTCGAGTCCATAACTATCTCTTTTTTTCTTCTATTCTATTTATTAATGTGACTTCCAGTTCCTGCATTAGCATATTAGCCTATTCAAGCATGAGATTCTCTATTACAAATCAGATGCATTCGGAATGTGCAAACGAACTTAAAACACGATCCGAGTTTATTCGGACTGTCTCCTAGCGAAATAAGGTACGAGTGTATTCTGATCGTGTCAGCCTTGCTCAAAACATGTATGTTAAAAACTGGTTTTTTGTGTGTCCAAGAAATAGATGTTTTTTGGAGAGGAAGAGAGAACTAAAAGAATGCTCCTTCGGGTTCCAAAGATTCTGGGTACACCACTATACACTACAGTACACACAGTTTTGTTTTACACGATGTTGATTTAAGACGAAATAGAGAAAATTTCATTCTGTATTTACACGATTTGTTTTGATTTAATACGATCGACACAAATTCTAAGAAGAAAAAAGTTTTCTTATTACAATAAATCCATCGCTTGCTTCGCATTGTTCACCTCTATATTGTTATTTTTCATTCCAATTAGAATACAAAATTTTGACGAATTCTCCAATTAATATGTGTAGCATTAATAGGGAATTTCTTTGTATGCATTTTGAGTTTGATGTTTAAAATGAAAATGAAAAATTAAGTTTTTTGATGTTTACGGTATAAAAAAATTTATTAAAATTAAAATCAAAATTTTCATATGTGTAACTCATATTACTTTGAATAATTTTTGTGTACATAAATAAGTAACGTTATTTTTAGTACGATTTTATATTAGCGCCATATAAACGAAAACATTATCAATCGAAAGATAACAACGAGTAGAGAAATCAATTCTATCTGGTTTTCAGACTTTCAGAAAATGAACGATAAAATTATAGTATATCTCCACATGGACTACCTAAAAAGATGTCCGTCACCATTTTGAAAATCTATGTTAAGAAAAAAAGTTTATTAAAGAATTAAATATTAGCCTCTCACAGACTGATAATTAAACATGAACCAGCAATGTGTTAACGATTCATTCAAAAACTACTATAACTCAGATTTCAAAATAATTTTTTAAAATGGCGGCGCAGGTTTAGATACAGTATCTAAATACAATCCTTTTGTAAAGTTTTTCTCTGCTCGTCCTCATCCTCAGATTGGTACTAATTTCATTCATATGACGCTAATGTAAAATATCTTATTTTTCTTTCCAAATTATAGTTTACTTTATATAATACTGTTTTCTACACATGTGGAATCTGTGTGAAATAAAAAAGTGCTAGAATGTAATAATAATAGGATTTTAATATGATTTTTCATAGGGTTTATTATATTATACTTGATTTTTTTTTGTCTAGAGCCAATCTTTTATTTTCCTACAGATAAAGTAGGTGTTGTATCTGTATACATGTGGAATCTGTATGAAATAAAAAGTGCTAGAACGTAATAATAATAGGATTCTAATATGATTTTTCATAGGGTTTATTATATTATACTTGATTTTTTTTGTCTAGAGCCAATCTTTTATTTTCCTACAGATAAAGTAGGTGTTGTATCTGGTGAATAGTAATTCTCTTGGTCCCTATTCAGTTTGTTGCCCGGGAAGAACTACTTCCCTTAACCCTCTATATATTGTTCACCTGCTTTTGGTTCACAGAATGAAGCAAAAGTAGGTGGACAGTAAACTCAACTTTTGATTCCACTGTATTTTTTACACGCATTTTTCGGGAAAGTATCTCTAGTATAAACATAATTAAATGTATATTACTATAGCTTTCTTCCTTTCCTGTTTTTTTCTTGTATGAAAATTTCACGTCGCCTGCTATTGATACTCTCAAACTAAAACGTTTTGTGTACTCAGAATCCAACTTCTCTTTCACATCTTTCACTGAAACTCTTTCCTGCACATATCAATCACACGCAAATAATATAATTGTTTAGTTTCTTCAGACGTTAGACAGTTTGATCCAAGTGATCAAAATAGCTAAAAATCAGCTTAACCATACTACATCTGTCTCTCCTCCCTTTATTATGCAGAACAGTTTTTCTTGTATCACATCATACAGGAACGAATCAGTATGAAGTCCTATATCACGATATATTACAAACAGATTTATGACTAATGATTCATAAGGAAATCATATGAAAGACCTGATGTCAACTTCATTCTCTCAAGTTGTTTCCAGGTTTCTAAAAATAAAGAAAATTTTTAATGTTTTCCTTTTTACTCTCAAAATATTTTGTTAAAACCTTCATAAAATATTTAAAAATAAATTGCTTACTGATTTCATACAATTTTAGTTATGTACTTATTGCTTAGTTTGATAGCATCTATAAACCACGTCATGCCCTTAGGAGAGAGAGTATTGTAGATTTCTGAAGTTAAATGAAGCAGGATCCCCTGTGGTTGAGAGACAGAATACACTCACCTTTTAACCCCAGGTGTGATAAAAGACGCTTAGAGGGGTTACTTCGTGTTGGTGTTTAAAATAATCCGTTACTGTGACCTCATTTCTGGGCTGAGTATGCGATGGGATATTTATTCAAAATTAGGTCCCTCGGCATGTTCGTGGCGAACACAACTACTAGTTAGCAGGGAGGACAAAAAATGACGTAAGGGAGAGGATCATGTAGATTATGATGTCACACTATAAAATAGGTTAACCGGTTTTACACCTATGATTCAAAAAATTTTTATAAATAAAAAATGCCTATGCTTTAATTGTTTGCGAAATAAACATTGTAATGTAATTTATTTGGAGAGACTTAATATAAAATATGCCTATGCTTTAGGCTAATTGTTTGCGAAATAAACATTGTAATGTAATTTATTTGGAGAGACTTAATATAAAATGTAGAACATATATTTAGTTCTAAGATATATATATACTGGATATATGTATATACATATATATCCAGTAGTTTGAATATATACTGTATATGGAAATTAAAGAATAGGTGTAACACAGATAATATAAATACATCCGTAATTTCTGTTATAAAATGATGACCACGTGTTTCACTTCTCACGTTTCAACTAAAGATGAAAATCTGCCTTATACGGTGAAGATTTTATAGAATGCAAAGTTTATTTCAAAAGAATAGTTGGTTTGTGTTTGGTTCATTCGTTAGCAGTTTACTTTTTACCATTTTGAAATGTTTATAATTTTTAAATACTGTCGAGTTAATATTTTACATTTCATGATTATGTGTTATTAAATTAAATCTCTAATCGTTTAAAATTAAATAAATATTACGAATGATGTCGTAATTCTTTAATATTTAGCACTAATGGTGTACAGTACCTAGCCAAGCAAAAAATGTTATCTTAAAAATATATAAATGCTTTGGAAGAAAGAAATTAAATGCGAAATGATATCTTTAACGAAACTTTAGCCTGGATTCTGCTTTTCACGGAATTGATAAATGTGATATCATTATATAGCTCTCATCAAATTGATCAAATATTATTATAGAACTATGGGCGAAAGGGCACCGATTAGAAGATATCCGAAAAATTTACCGCAGAATGGGGTAAACGAACCGAGTACAACAGCCATATTAAACGAGAAGTGAGGATTGGCGCCCACATGCAATTATCAGTCAGAAAACTTTTGATTGGGGGAGTGAGAACAAATGATTCCTGCCGGATTGCACCAAGTAGCAACTCTTTTGTTGGCTCACTCCTGCAATTAAATAATTGACTGACATAATTGCATGTGGATGCGAGGTCGAAAGCTTCACCCGACCATCATCTTAATGACGAAAAACTGCTATGGTTTCACATCTTGTTTAATCAATTTTTATGATATTTAACGGAGGATACATTATTAAAAATTAATTTTGATGTAGTATATTTTATTCTCTTAATATTAATCACTCCCAAAAAGGACATGTTGAGAAAGTAGGCAATATAATACACTCCAGCACAGATTCTTTAGAACGAGTTCCCAATCTGGGGTACCGTATCTCCAAGTGATACGGTGAATCTAGGTAAATAAGGCCCTACCCCATATGCAATTATCAATTGGTCAACTATTTAATTGCAGGAGTGAGAACAAATGACTCTTTTGAGATTGCTCCCACTAGCAACTACTGCTGGTAGATTAAACAATAGGAGTCCTTTGCCCTCACTTCTTCAATTAAATAGTTGACGACTGATAATTGCATGTGGGCGAGGGGGCCTAAGTATAATATGTAATTAACATATTCCAAAAATACAGTGGGACCTCGTGCTTAATCCATTTCAGATATATATATATATATATATATATATGATTTAACGGAGAATACATTATTAAAAAATTAATTTTGATGTAGTATATTTTATTCTCTTAATATTAATCATTCCCAAAAAGGACATGTTGAGAAAGTAGGCAATATAATACACTCCAGCACAGATTCTTTAGAACGAGTTCCCAATCTGGGGTACCGTATCTCCAAGTGATACGGTGAATCTAGGTAAATAAGGCCCTACCCCATATGCAATTATCAATTGGTCAACTATTTAATTGCAGGAGTGAGAACAAATGACTCTTTTGAGATTGCTCCCACTAGCAACTACTGCTGGTAGATTAAACAATAGGAGTCCTTTGCCCTCACTTCTTCAATTAAATAGTTGACGACTGATAATTGCATGTGGGCGAGGGGGCCTAAGTATAATATGTAATTAACATATTCCAAAAATACAGTGGGACCTCGTGCTTAATCCATTTCAGATATATATATATATATATCGGTAACGGATTAAGAGACCAATGAGGACGTATGTCAAACGATTATTTCCCATAAAAAATAAAGGGAAAATGATTAATCCGTTCCCACGAAAAAAAATCCTATTGTTATTGCCATATTATATATTGATGAGATTGTATAAAATAATTTAAACACTGTTCAATACTGAAATATTTAAATATAAAAACAATTATAGTAGACGAAATAAATGAAAATTCAACCTCACTACATTGTTGAAAAGAGTTAAGTACTACTAGGATGGTGCTGAGAATGGAGGAAGAGGAGATGTATTGTTTGGAAAGAGAGTCCGCTTCCAATAAAATTTCAGGAATCTGAAATTCTGGTGTTTTTTCTTTTTTATTTTCTGTCTCTTTTCTCTACTTAGACCTTGTTGATGCCCACCAGATTTGACTGTTATTAAAAATCTGTCCAAAGAACTTTTCTTCTGCCTTCTTCTCAGGATGTTTCGGAAATATGATATTGTCTGATCATTCCTGACAATGCTATTACGATTTGTTATAACTTTTATATAAGGAATGTGTTTTTTAACAGAACACACAACAGTCTCATACATGTTCTAGCACTCGAGGCGGTCATATTCCAAACAAAGGTCGTATACCAAGCCATCCAAACATGACGTATACCAAGTTGGACTTATTCCAAAGCGGACGTAAACCGAGGTAGCACTGTGGTTGTTATCAATATTTCCGAGCTATTCCAGTGATATTGAATAGACTTTTTTCTTACTTGAGGGACTGATAACTCAAAATGCCTTGTTAAGAATGGAGATAGCTAGTGAAATTTAAACTTCTACGTAGGGAAAGTAGCGAAACTCCACTGCATATTTGTGCAAATAGCTACTTTGTCTTCTGCTAATAAAATAACATATTCACATCATTAATAACAAAATAGGTTAGTACATTATTAATAAAATAAAAATTCCCTACAGAACATCCAAAGTCATCTTGCAGACAAAAAAATTAACACGTGCAATTAAAATTACCCACCCCCGTTGCTACGACAACAGTTAATGGAATCATCCGATACTCGTAGAGTTCGAATGATTTGCCTGAACTGATGAATCACATTGCTTTGAACTATTGGAAGGAAGCCGAACACCTTCCGCTTAGGTACAAAACTTTATGGAACCGACCGTACATTACGAAATTGAAACGCTACATATTTTCCTTTTTTATGCCGGTTTCAATCTTATAAGGTTATACCATGGGTTATACAATACAAACATTATTCTAATCCACGTTCAGTTCGACTATATAGTCTATCCAATTAATTGAATGAAGAAATTCTTCAAAAACTAGGATTTTTTTCCCCGCTGTAGTCGGCAGTGTTGTTATGCCACAGAACTCAATTAACTTCTTTAAATATTTATTAAACTTCTTAAAAACTTTTGATGAACTGACACATTACAGTATGCATTTCGGCAAATCTTTTTGCCCTCTTCAGCTATTTATATATATATCAGCTCATCATTTTATACAAAGATTTTTTCATATACCTAAAATTAAATAATTTACAATTTTTACTTTTACAGTTAAATTATGCCTTTGTATATATACATATATAGATTACCTTTTCATATATTATCAAGCATACACATTAATTAAAGAATTAAATTCAACTTAACTTCATTTAAAGCCATTTATTTTAAAATTTCATCAAAAATTGAAAATTTTTATTTTTACAAGATGTCATTTAACATAATAATCTTAATATTGATAAGTTTGTTTCTAAAATTTCATAACAATTGGATATTTTATAGATTTATTGAAAAATCAAACCTTTTAAATTTCATATTAAATAAAATTTTTAACAATTTAATAACAGTCAACAAAAATTATTATAAAGATTTTTATATTACTATATATTTATTTATTGTATTTTATATTATTTATTGTATTTTATTGTATTTTATATTGTATTTAATATCATAAATAAGATTATTAGATTACATAAACAATTGATGATTTTATCCTAATATATATAACACACAAGAGAGAAATAAATCCTATTAATATAAAAGTAACAGCTATTTCTTGAAATCCTTTTAATTCATATAACCAAATATATTTTATATGAATTTGTGATATGAAAATGGACAATTGGGTTAGTATAGATGGTATATATGAACAGCCAAAATAACTCAATAAAAACATGAAACCACTAAAAATATTAAGAAGAAGAATTATTCCAATAGTAGGAAGAGAAACACAAAAGTTTGACCAAAAATTTCTGACATTATCATCCCTTTCATCTGTAAAAAAATGCCTCCTAATATTTTTTAAATTTTGGAAATGATAACGTGGTGTCCATGGTAAAGGCAAATTCATAGTATCTGATCGGTTTTCTTTCAGTCTAGCATTATGCTCAATTGGGAAATATGTTCTCACTTTTTTACAAAAATCTGAAATAGAAAAATATATACTTTTAAATTATTTCAAATTGATAAAAAATTTATTTTCAGAAATAATTTTTATTTAATATTTTTATTTTGTAATTTATAATAATAAATGAATTTTTGTAATCTGAATGTTGCGTGGTTAAATGAATTACACGAGATTTAAAAATATCTTTTATATAAAGTTCAAAATATGACTGCCGAAATGTATCAACTAGGAGAATAAACACAGCTCAATGGCAGGAAACATTAAATACAGAACATTATTCTTTATTCTTTATAATATAATGTAGTTAGTTAATTATTTTGTTATTTAATTAATTAATATTTATTCAATTATCTATTCATATATTTCAATTTAACTTATGATCTAATACTGATCAAAATATAGAACAAAGAATAACGTTCTATATTTAATGTTGAGAAGTGTTTATTAAAATATCCTAGTTAAAATATCTTTTATTCTAAATTAATCATGTAATGGAAACTGAAAATCACTTAAAAAAATTAAATTTTAAAATCTAGTGCCCAAGGTCAGAAATTTATTTTCTGAAAATATAGAGTAAACTTTATACAGTGCTAGTGTACAATATATTGTAAGCTATCATCTTATTAGAAATTTCTTAGCTTTCTTTTATGAAATTCATTTTCAAATTTAAATTACCTAATTATAGATTTATTTCTTTATAATATAATGTAGTTAGTTAATTATTTTATTATTTAATTAATTAGTAATATTTATTCAACTATCTATTGAGATAATTCAATTTAAACTTATGATTTAATACTGATCAAAATTTATTTGATATATCAATATTTACATACTGATCCACTGCATGATAATGCAACATTTTTACAGAAAAAATAATTTTTGATGAGCTAAGCAATAAAACATTATTGATATATTGTTAATGACAAATCTTATAAACAAACATTGATTATATATTTTATTATATTATATATTGTGACAAGTGCTGCCATCTTACTATGAATATTTGGACTATAAATAAAATTAAACTTAAATATATAAACAATTCTGAAATCAATATATGCCATAATAAGTAACAGTCCTTTTCTAATAGATATAGTGTAAACAGAAAAATTTTCATTTAAAAGCAAAAGAAAAAATGAATAGAAATAATAATAAAATAAAAAATTATATAATATATAGTACAGTACATATAATATTGATTACAGTTCTATCAGCAAGCTTTTTCTATTACAATGAATTTTTTAGATAACAAAAAAATTAAAACATCAAGCATCACATTTAATAAAATATTTTTAAAGCAAAAGTTACTTCTAAACTATTTTGACAAAACTTTTTTCAAAATAGACAGGATGCATAAATTTGTTACTGTTATTTTAAATTTCTTTTTTTGAAAAAATAAACATATTTAATTAAAAATGAATTATAGTCAAAATTGTTCTTTCTACAGTGAGAATTATTTTTAAACTTTAAATTGTGTTGAGATTACATTCAGTTTGTTGATGTAAAGGAAGTTTTTTTTTAAATTTTGAAATAATTATTGTTCTTGAGCTAAAATTGCCAAACGAAAAAAGAAATCATATTCAACTATCATCTAATATAAAATATAAACCCAATAAACAATCAGTTTGATAGTCATTCTGTCATTTGTGATTTCTGTCAAGAAAACAGAAATGGATGATAAATTTTACAATATATGATCACATTGTTTTCACTCACTCTAATGCATTCATAATTTCTCAGAAAAAATTAGTTCAGTAGTTATTGATGATTACCATGAATAAAATGATATTGATATGATTATGATAAAGATATATCATATATAGATATATTTATTATATAGATAGATAGATAATCTATGATTCTCATTCTCAATTAAATATTTGAGAAAATAATTTGAAGAAAAAAAGAGATTAGACTTTAATATAAAAACTATAATATTACAATTAAATGCAATAACTGAAACAATCTTTAACTTCTAATTTAATAATGAAACAAAATCTAAAAACTAAAAAAATCATTTAACACAATTACTTTTATTTTTTTATCAGTGAGAAAAGAATTCCTTTTCATCATCACAGCAAAAATCAAAAAGACCATATCTCTCATCTATCATGAGAATAATAGATAGTGAAATGACTGGATTGAATTACTATCTGATGATCTCAAAGATGGATTTGCTAAGAAATGCAAGAAGATAAAAAATGTAGATGTGAATGAAAGATCTGAGCAAGATGTGTATGAAAGACTGCGTCAATGAAAGAGACTATAATATGGAAGATATATAAACACACTTAAGTATGTGTTAAAAGAGAGAACTGAGTGAAGGAAGAATAGATAGAAGAAAGGAGGTAAATACTAGAATGATGAAGTTGCATATGGTGGCAGAGAAGAAAAAAGCATATCTAGGAATATTAAGTAGAAATGTAAACACAGATAAATATAAAAACTGCAAGAATGTGCAAGGATTGTGAAAGAGAGATAAGAAACTGCAGAATCATTTTAAAGGAATAAAAGAATGTTTTGAAAGAATCTGAGAAATATGAGGAGAGAACAAGATGGGAATATATTTGGAATGAAAGATAAGGATGGCAGATTGTTTTAAGATGAATATGGAGTAATTAATAAATACAAGAATATTTATATGAGCTGTTTACACTTATTGGAAAAAGAAATTAGAACAGAATAATGCAATAGCTGAATGTTAGTATGGAAAATAAATCAATGTGGAATAGTTGTAAGTGATTGGTGCATTGATGTAAATGTTAACACAACTGAATTATAATATATATACACATAGTGCGTCCCATAAGTTTTAAGACTGTGGCTATAAAAGACGCAAAAAAATTACAAAAATTTTTTCAACAAATTTTTTATTCAAAATAGTCTCCATTAGAAGTAATACACATGTTCAATTTTTTCATGGCTTTCAAAAAATCTTTTGGAATACTGTTTAACCTCGTTGTCACGGCTTCTTGTATCTCATCTATCGTCGCAAAATGGTCCCCTTTCAAGTCCATCTTTAATTTGGGGAACAGGAAATAATCAGGGGGACTCAAATCAGGCGAATATGGTGGGTGGCTGAGCACAGGAATCATTTTTTTAGCCAAAAATTGGGTGTTAATTGCCGTGGTATGAGCTGGTGCATTATCGTGCAAGAGGAAAAAAGAATGATCTCTCCACAACACAGGTCTAACACATGCAATTCTTTTGCAAAGGCAATCCAGAATTTGTTGGTAGAATGCAGCATTAACAGTAGTACTTTGAGGGACAAATTCTTTGGACGATGCCTTTGGAGTCGAAAAAAATGACCAACACCTTTCCACGTCTTCAACCGACTCTCTACCCTTTGCAAAAAGGTTGTACCACTGAAAAACAGTAGCACGAGACATAACAGATCCAGCGTAAGCCACTTTCAACTTTTCGAAAGTTTCCGTTGCACTTTTGCCAGCTTTGAAAGAGAATTTAATCGCAACACGTTGTTCCCTATTTTTATTCATCACGAAATTATGACAGCAACTACCTTGATACTACCACGCGAACTGCTACTAAACAGTTGCATGTAGTCCAATGGACTTGAAACTTCGTCTAGGAGGAAAGAAAGGCTGTAGTAAGTAGTTCCCAAGATTTCATGAAGATAGCTAGTAGTAGTACCGATTTTATAGCCACAGTCTTAAAACTTATGGGACGCACTGTGTATAAAGACACTCATGTATGTATGTATGTATGTATGTCTATTTGAATTTATGTGCTTCCCTAGAATTTAAAAACTGGATATTATAGTGCAACAGTCACAAACATACAGCCAAATATGCCCTGTTTTGTGACTCTCATCACATTTATATTATAATTGCAAGAACATATAAAAGATATTCAATATCAGAAAAACATCACAACCATTTTTCATAAAATATTTGAAAATCCCTTTAAAGTTTAAAGTGTTTTAATAAATTGTATTGAAATTCAGTAAAGCAGTAGATTCGAAAGTTTGAAGCAGTTTGGTTGTTGTTTGAAATATTTTTGACACATCAGCAACATGGATTATAGTGTACCAGGAAGTGGTAAATATAAATTGTCAGAGCTAGTTTTAATAACATCAAGGCAGATAAGAATAATATTTTGGAAAGTAAGGTAATGTCTTAAAGAAAGGCGATAATTGACATATTATGTAATAATTCATGGACTTGAAGCAAAAGACCTATTGATAGGGATATATGATATACTGTACATATAAAGGTTTAAAATTTTGCTATCACATGGCAATATGTTGAGTACAGATCAGCAACACATGCTAGATAGTAAAAAGGAAGTTGACAGTGAGTATACTCTGGTGGAAGTTTGAAGTGGAAATTCTGTATTGAAAAATTCTATCATTTGCAAACATTTTTATAATTTTGAACATGAATTGAAGCATATCATTAAAGAAATTAAAATAATTAATTTTTCAGATTATTTCCCTCTTGTTAAAAGTCTTTTTTTTCCTGTAAAGCAATAATTTTGAATCCAGCCCCAACTGACCAAAAATGTCAAAAGTGGTATTTTAAAGAGAATGAGCTTGAGACCACTATTATACCGGGACCACTGTACTGGTTAGAAAAAATCAAGCAACCAAACATTCCAATCTGAAAGGGCAGAAGCAGGGAAGCCACACTTCCTATGATTAGTTTATGGAAACTTTTAAAAAATTTTTATTTTTCAATCATTTGAGTGTTCTCTGAAGAAAAATATTCTTCGTATATTGGTTGAAAAATTATACCCAAAAGGATCAATAAAAGCAACAGCTCTCAAATTTGTTGAATTTTTAATATTAGTCCTATTTTAATGAAAAATTCATTAAAAATTTAAATTCTAATTACTAATTTTTCAGTATCTAAAGGTTCTTTTGGAATTGCAGATAATGAATCTGATAAATAGTTTTTTCAAATTCAAAATGGTGGATCCAATATTGCAGCCTGAAATTTAATGGATATTTTAATTTAGTATAATTTTATTATGTTGTTTGCCAGATTTATCATCTATAGCTTTCCACTTAGAGAACCAAGGATCAAATCTAGGTTCCATGCCTTGAAATTTATTTTATGGTTTGAGTCTGGGCTGTCCAGGGCCAGCTTTGGGCCAACTTGACCAATGCAACCATATTGAGCTTGTTTTCAATTCACCAAACATAAGTCTATTGTAAATATCATGTCATGTGTATTAAGTAAACTGTGTCATGAGTTGGGTGGAAAAAGAATGTTGTCTAATTATTAATATAACATCTATTAACATGTGTGAATGGGGAAATCAGGGGGTCTATGCTGCTCTTTACAAAAATCGTCTCTCCAGACAAACTATTTGACATCAGAGAGTGAGTGTAGCTTCTGATTAGTTGTTCCACTAGAGAGACAATTTCCTTGTTCTAAGCGATGTTGCAGTACTTTTAAAGAGACTATTTAGTCAGAGAGAACTTTTTGTCTCTTAAAAATTCTCTCTCTGTAGAGTAATAGCTTTAACTATCTCTCAGACAAGATAATTAAAAAAATGAAATTGTGGCATTGTAAGGAATTACCGTCAAATTTACACATATTGGATAAAAGATACTTTTTTTTCAATTAAAATACAGCATTGTAGTTTTTCTCAGGTAGAGGATTTCAACAAAATATTGAGGATATAATTTTGATCGATAGACAATTGGATATTAACATGTTTTTATTTAAGCTATTATTCATCATTTAAGACATTACTGCATATTCCCATTTTATAAACACCTTTGAACAATAAATGAAAATTCAAACAGAATTCTATGCATTAAATATATAATATTTATTTATCATCTTATTTTTCCAATTTAATATCAGTATTTAAAATTTGTTAACAATTCTGTTATCGATGATTTAAAATATTTTATGTTTAAGCAAAATTTTATTTTGACTGCTGCCACTTGTTAATGTAAATTAACATTGTGGTCATAATGAATACAAAAACTTTTATACGCTGAAATGTTCATGTTTTTGTTAATATTCGTATTTATAAATAACAACTAACAGAATCAATTAAAGATATAAAAAGTAGCGCACACAGTCTAAACGACTGAGTGAATAACCAGCTTTCAAAGTAAAATCTTACCTCAGTGGCATTATTTTTGACTACAAACACTGATATTATTGCTTTAAATACAAATATTTGCTACTTTTGTCTTTTGTATCTGGTGAATGTTTTTTTTAATTTAATAAAACATCATATTAATATCAAATCTTTGTTCTGCATTTACTAACAATCAGTCATTCCACATTACTCTCAATGACTGCTCCGATACATTTGAAATCATATTCTCCAAAATAGAGTAGCTTATTTCTCCAATTCACTTATCAAAGCTTATATTTGTTGCGTGGTGTAATTATATAAATCATCACGTCTGTTTACCGCCATTTTCTTCTAATACTGAGTTTGCGCAGTGCCAGTAAATGCAATGTAACGAGTAGTTTCATTGGTTGGAATGAGATGAAATATAATAGCGTATAGTAAAGATTTAACTATACTTTGGGACGAGGCAAGAATTATTAAACCAGTAAAGCCTGGAACGAGACCTACTATCACAGAGTTGTTAGAAATATTAAAGAGAAGTGAGGAAGAAAACTTGGTAAACAATAAGATTTATAAATTAGTAAAAATTAAAGTTCAATTATTAAATAATAGATGGCGCCACCTTAGCCTAAATTTAAATTATTAATTATTAATCCGATAGATGGTGGCACAGTAGCGTAAATTTAAAAATAAAATAAAATAAAATAAAATAACCGCTGGGGGAAGTTTGGCTTGTTTAGAATCATTGTAATTGCATAAATCCCCTAGAACAGGGGTGGCGAACCTTTTTCTGCTGGCGTGCCAAAAATTTAAAAAGTTATATTTAAAGTGACTAAGTACTGTACAGTATTATTGAATTGCGTGTAATATAAAGTACTCATTTATTGCATAATGCGTCATTTTTATTTTAACAACTTACCTAAATTTAAATTTTCTGTCTCTTTTCTCTACTTAGACCTTGTTGATGCCCACCAGATTTGACTTATTAAAAATCTGTCCAAAGAACTTTTCTTCTGCCTTCTTCTCAGGATGTTTCGGAAATATGATATTGTCTGATCATTCCTGACAATGCTATTACGATTTGTTATAACTTTTATATAAGGAATGTGTTTTTTAACAGAACACACAACAGTCTCATACATGTTCTAGCACTCGAGGCGGTCATATTCCAAACAAAGGTCGTATACCAAGCCATCCAAACATGACGTATACCAAGTTGGACTTATTCCAAAGCGGACGTAAACCGAGGTAGCACTGTGGTTGTTATCAATATTTCCGAGCTATTCCAGTGATATTGAATAGACTTTTTTCTTACTTGAGGGACTGATAACTCAAAATGCCTTGTTAAGAATGGAGAAATTTAAAGTTCTAGGTAGGGAAAGTAGCGAAACTCCACTGCATATTTGTGCAAATAGCTACTTTGTCTTCTAATAAAATAACATATTCACTCATTTAAATCATTTACGTGCATTTTTTCAGACAGCTTTAAAATTTCACTATCATTTATTACTTGTTTTTATTATTAATTTATTTATTTTTATTTAATTTTATCTGTTAATACTTGTTCACAACATAGTGTAACAATAGTGTAACCTTGATTGTAATCACGGTTGTAACATATTACAACATTATATTTTGCCTTTCATTATGTTATATATAAATTTATTTATTTTACATGTTAGAACATTAATATACATAACATATATAACATAATGTTCTAACATAACAGAACAATAACATGTTCTACATATTAATGCTGTACGTTTATACTAACATAGTAAAAAAATTTACATATCCCAGACAATTTTATGACTGAATTCCAAGTTTTAATAACAATTCAGATCAAGGTAAAACAAAAGAAGCTTAAAATGGTAAACGCGAAAAGCAAAAAGTGATTTTCATTTTAAATATTTATTTACAAATTCTTGGTAACAATTTTCATGCCTACAGATTTACTCCCAGAAGTACAACTTTCATTTCATAATAAAAATGACGAATATAATATTAAAAAAACGAATATATCTTTTACAGATCCATATACAGTAAAACCTCGATTTTACGGACCTCAATTTTATGGATTAGTCTTGCCCCCTATAGTCCGTAAAATCGAGGTTTTACTGTATTCAAATCCATAGACTTAAGTATTTGTAAATAAATTGAAAAAGTTTTACAAAAAATTTTAATTAAGCATGTACACATTCAATAATCTGTTTAATCATAAATACGCTTAAATTACATAATTACATTTAAACAATATCATTGAATTACTTTGTTTAGGGATGTACCTGTTTATCCATGTTCAACTATATTTTTCATTTATTTTTATTTACAATATTAATTTTGGAAATGATTAATCGGTAATTTAGTTATTTTATGATCTTACATAAACAGATGACTAACCATGTAGATCTTTGTCGATCTCGTGAGAACAAAATTTATTCTCCTTCGTTCATTTCCTTCTTCCGTCGTTGAAAAAAAATGAACGAAGGAAGATGGAATGGCATACAATTGCTCTTTCGATTTCCTTTACATTTCGCTGCACAACAGCCAGTCGTATCGATAAAAAGTCACAATATTTACATTCTGTTGACTGTTTAGGATGCACTGATATACAAACACGTGGATTTCTTTGCACAAAAATGGCGGAAAGGTCCTGTGATACTGAGCAGCCTATGGGAGCGCTACGTTGTCGGCAAATGCCCCATGGAGTTTCTTTGCACAAAAATGGCGGAAAGAAGGTCCTGTGATACTGAGCAGCCTATGGGAGCGCTACGTTGTCGGCAAATGCCCTATGAAAGAGTGTCGCTGCTTTCTCTATCTAGAAATTTAGTGAATTCTCTGATCGGCGCCCTCTTGAAGCTTGCCTCCACGACCTCGTCCTGTGCATGCGCTAATTTACTAAAAGAGAAGGGGGTTAACGGAACTAAAAAGGTTGAGAACTGATTAGAGTTTATGTATTATATCTAATACAAGTATTCCTCACTTAACGACTTACCTGTTTAACGACTGCTCGAACTTGCGACTTTTTTTTTTTTGAACGGAAAATTTGGTTTTCTCCCATATGCGTCGTTTAGGACTTTTATCACATGTAATTCCGATCATTCGTATTTCAAAAAATCTGATGAATAAAATTACTTAGTGCATAATTAAAATATAAATTTTTAAGTTGAAATTGGTTTCCAATATTTTCTAATTTTTACTTTTACAGTTAAATTATGCCTTTATATATACATATATAGATTACCTTTTCAGATATTATCAAGCATACACATTAATTAAAGAATATCAAGTAGTTAGGTAGCGGTTTTTTATTCACGTTCAGTTTGACTATATAGTCTATCCAATTAATTGAATGAATAAATTCTTCAAAAACTAGGAATTTTTCCCCATTGTAGTCGATAGTGTTGTTATGCCACAGAACTCAATTAACTTCTTTAAATGTTTATTAAACTTCTTAAAAACTTTTGATGAACTGACACATTACAGTATGCATTTCGGCAATTCTTTTTGCCCTCTTCAGCTATTTATATATATCAGCTCATCATTTTATACAAAGATTTTTTCATATACCTAAAATTAAATAATTTACAATTTTTACTTTTACAGTTAAATTATGCCTTTGTATATATACATATATAGATTACCTTTTCATATATTATCAAGCATACACATTAATTAAAGAATTAAATTCAACTTAACTTCATTTAAAGCTTATTTTTTCTTTAAAACACCGCGTAATGTCACATAACCTAAAAATAACAAAGTATTCAATTTTTCTTTTATTTAATTCACTATATACATAAAATGTTTTTTACTTGATTGGAACAAATGAATCAGTACTGCTATACATTACAATTTTTGCTTAACCAACTTAAATTACCACATGATCTGTAATTAGGAGAATATCTAATATTTCATTTATCAACCTTATTTTATACAAAAAAAAAAAAAAAATATTATAAATTAATTATAATTTTAAAATTTATAATTTAATAATAATTAAAAAAAAAAAAAAAAACGAAATTTACTTTTAATTCAAGGTGCAGAAATCACTACAGCTACACATTATTAGTTAACACCAAAATTAATCACTTCATTTACATAAGTACTTTTAAATGCACTTAACGGCGTCCTACGGATATTTAATATAAATATTCCCACCAAATTTTTGGCAATTGTAATCCTTCTTTATTGTTTGTTATAATATGCAGTTCGTGAGCTCCAACTGTCATCGTATTTCTTTTTGTTTGTTTTAATAAAACATCTCCTCTTTTCTTGGAATTTCCCCGACTTCGTCTCCGTTCGGGGGGGATGCAATTCGTGACCCCCACAATAATGTCATCTCCATAATGTTGATATAATCTAACTTTTTCCTTGAGGTCTTCTATAACATTCCATCTAATTACTAATGTTGCTAAGATTCCTATGAGGACTCTCTTATTTTGTAGGTAGTTTTTTTTTATTAAAAGTAAAATATAACCAGTGTGTCAGCATGTAGCATAAATCCCTAAGTGCACTAGGATTTATTCCTTTCTCCGGAGAGTTAGCTAAAAGTAGTCTATAGAATTCAATTCAGGCCAGTTCAATGGCTACACTGGAGTAAAGAGACAAAGTACAGGGTGTCCCACTCGAAAGAGCCCCCACAAATGTGTAGTAATTCTGCTGAAATTGAACCGTGTAATTTCTGACGTTTGACGTGGCAATATTGCACTCTGTACTCTGCAACAATCGCACGTCACTGTGGCTTGAGCTTGAGCTTAGTGTTCAGTGTTTTGTGTTTAGTGACAATGTATCGCTATTCTGTCAAAGAGTGCGTGTTTATTGTGAAACAATATTGGATTACTGGTTCCATTAAGACATGTCAGCGTTATTACATGTATAGTACAGAGTGTCCCACTCGAAAGAGGCCCCACAAACATGTGTAGAAATTCCGCTGAAATTGAACCGTGTAATTTGTGACGTTTGACGTGGCAACACTGCACTCTGCAACAATGGCGCGTCGTTGTGGCTTGAGCTTGAGCTCAGTGTTCAGTGTTTTGTGTTTAGTGACAATGTATCGCTATTCTGTCGAAGAGCGCGTGTTTATTGTGAAACAATATTGGATTACTGGTTCCATTAAGACATGTCAGCGAATGTTTGTTGAACGGTTTGGTGACCAACATATACCGTCTAAATGCTGCATACAAAAGTTAGTGAACAAGATGGAGAGCAATGGAACGGTGTTGAATCTTCTTTGCGGAGGACGGCCGCCATTATCGGAAGAAAAAGTGACTGAAACAACGATTTTTGGCCTCTCCTGCAAGGTATACAGGGACAAACCTCAAAACTTGGAAGATTTACGAGAGAACATCATCCGTGAAATCCAGGCAGTGACACCTGAGTTCTGGCAGCAACATTCGAGAATCTGCAGCGTCGTGTTCAACTGTGTTTACAAGTTGAGGGCGGTCACTACTTCCAGCACCTTTTGTGATTCACCTTTATTTCCCCATGAACAAGGTATGACATGTTCATTTTATTTCCTGATTCTTATGCAAAGCCTTTAAGTGTAAGTGTAATTTAAGTTTAAATTAAGCAAATGTTTGTGGGGCATGCACACCCTGTATAACTTATTGATATAAACAACATTATTTTTTTCTTTTAACGATTATGTTTCTCTAAATAGAAAGTTAAATTTTTTATCTTAAAGTTTAATTGTGGTGCTAAACCTATATTATATTTAGAACAAATTCTCTTTAAAGTATTGAAAGTACTCCATTCATATGGTATCAAAAAATATTTATTTATCTTTGGTTTACTTTTTTTGTAACGTTTTTTGTTTCATATTATTTTCCCATTTTTTCAACAACCAATTAGGAATCATTCAACATAAACAAAGTTCTATTATTTATCTTTTGTAACTCTGCTATGAATATGTTCTTTTTTATATATCTATAGGGATTTTCATTCTGGTTGGCACTCGATCTGCGCGAACTAAATCAGGGACGGAAGGGGTAAACAGGAAATAAAACAGACAAAATGTGACCTTTTTATATTCACGTTTTCGATAAAATGTGTTAAAATTAAATTAATCTTTGTTTAAATTTTTTAATGCTTTAATACTACAGATAAATGATTTTAAAATTCATCTACAGATGATTTTCATTTATTATAAGAAATAATTGATACACAATACATTTTTTCATCATTTCAGCAAAAGTTATGATTGATAATTGAAAAATTAATAAATTTTATTCTGTTTTCAGATTTTTGAAATTCACGAAAGAAATAAAACTGACAATAAGTGGGCCAATTTAATATTTTCCTAATGGATGCCGTAGCAGAGAAATTCTTTGTTCTGAAATTCCAAAAGAGAAAGCAATTATTACTAAGAAATTCCAATTTTTATTCCAAAGAAAAACGTTCTGATGGTGATATCTATGAACAAAATATCCAGACAAAAAGGAATATCGAGACAGATATTCACACGTACATTAAAGGAACTCTTGTGCAATGTGATATTAATAAAACAATGAGTGAGTACGCACAAAAATCGAATAAGAAAAATTCTTGCACTAAGAGTGGAAAAAAGTCTTACACATGTGATGTTTGTAAACGGATATTTTTAAGTGAATCAGCACTGGTAGAACATCAACGCATCCATATTCTAGAAAAAGATTTTCAATGTAACATTTGCAAACGTAATTTCAAAAGAAAGGCAAACTTAAAAAGACATCAACGCAGCATTCACTTTGGAGAAAAGACTTTCCAATGTGACATTTGTAGGCGTAATTTTACACAAAAGCATAGCTTAAAACAACATCTTCTTATTCATACTGGAGAAAAGCCTTTCCAATGTGACATTTGTAGGCGTAATTTTACACAAAAGCATAGCTTAAAACAACATCTTCTTATTCATACTGGAGAAAAGCCTTTCCAATGTGACATTTGTAGGCGTAATTTTACACAAAAGCATAGCTTAAAACAACATCTTCTTATTCATACTGGAGAAAAGCCTTTCCAATGTGACATTTGTAGGCGTAATTTTACACAAAAGCATAGCTTAAAACAACATCTTCTTATTCATACTGGAGAAAAGCCTTTCCAATGTGACATTTGTAGGCGTAATTTTACACAAAAGCATAGCTTAAAACAACATCTTCTTATTCATACTGGAGAAAAGCCTTTCCAATGTGACATTTGTAGGCGTAATTTTACACAAAAGCATAGCTTAAAACAACATCTTCTTATTCATACTGGAGAAAAGCCTTTCCAATGTGACATTTGTAGGCGTAATTTTACACAAAAGCATAGCTTAAAACAACATCTTCTTATTCATACTGGAGAAAAGCCTTTCCAATGTGATATCTGTAAACGTAGTTTCTCAAGTAAATCCCATTTAACAGAACACTTCCGCATTCACACTGGAGAAAAGCCTTTCCAATGTGATATTTGCAAGAGTAATTTCGGACTTAAGTCTAACTTAAAAAGACATCAACGCAGCATTCATTTTGGAGAAAATACTTTTCATTGTAACGTTTGTAAGCGTAGATTCTCAGAAAAATCAGACTTCAACAGACATATTTGTACTAATACTGGAGACAAACTTTTCCGATGTGACATTTGCAAGCGTAATTTTACAAAAAAGAATAACTTAAAACAACATCTTCTTATTCATACTGGAGAAAAGCCTTTCCAATGTGATATCTGTAAACGCAGCTTCGCAAGAAAATCACATTTGTCGATACATTTGCCGATTCATACTGCAGAAAAGCCTTTCAAATGTGATATCTGTAAACGTAGTTTCGCAGATAAATTCGATTTGTCAAAACATTTGCGGATTCATACAGGAGAAAAGGCTTTCCAATGTGACATTTGTAAACGTAGTTTTTCAAGTAATTACTATTTGTCGTTACATTTGCGGATTCACACTGGAGAAAAGCCTTTTCAATGTGATATTTGTAAACGTAGTTTCGCAAGGAAAAGCCATTTGTCGAAACATTTGCGGGTTCATACTGGAGAAAAGCCTTTCCAATGTGACATCTGTAAACGCAGCTTCGCAAGTAAATACAATCTGAAAATGCATTTGCGGATTCACACTGGAGATAAGCCTTTCCAATGTGACATTTGTAAACGTAATTATACACGAAAATCAGATTTAATATATCATAATCGGACTCATACTGGAGAGAAACCTTTCCAGTGTGAGGTCTGTAAGCGTGCTTTCATAACAAAATCATATCTGAATAGTCACCTGCGAATTCACAGTAAGAATTTCCAATGTGACGTCTGTAAATGCAGTTATTCAAAAAAGTCGCAATTGTTAAAACATCATCATCATCACCATGACAAAGATGAAAGTCAATGCAATACTTCTGATCAAAATCTCTGAAAGTGATGTTTGATAAGACATTTACGGTTTCATTTTCCTCAAACTTTCACCCAAGACCATAACAGTACAGCATTTTTACAATGGATTTACTAATGATTATAATTTCAGTTATATTCATTGAAAATATCAGTTTTACTATATTTTATAAGCTATTAAAGGGAAGAGTGTAAGAAACATTCTCATTTGTATGCATAAAATCATCTTAATGTTAATTTGTCGACCAATTGCTTATGGTTTAGACATGTTTTCTTGAAGTGTCATTCATTGAAAACTATATTTTTCTAATTATATGATTCTGGAATTGTGAACTTATATAACAGGAGGATGTAAAAAGATTTCTAACTCAGTTTACTTATTTAATAAAGCATCATTACGAAACTTAACACTGGAATTATGGTTTATAAACATTCAAATATTTTCAGTACTTCAGAAATCCTATTATTTTCTAGGATATTAATATCAGACTTTTTTTTGCATATTTTACGGCCTTTTCCAATCAGGAAGATTACTAAGGGGCGGATCTGTTCCACCACACCCATGGAGGGGACCGATTGATAAAGGACGGGGATCGCTGGCCGGGCCCAAACACCTCAAAAAAACTTTTCAAGAGTTTACAGACCCAGGATTCGAACTCCTGTTCTACTTCCTACGTTGCACGCCGACCGCGTTAACACTCGTCTATCCGGCCGCCAAAAAGATCAGGTGATTCCAGTTACCTCTGAAGGTCAAATGCACTATTGTACAGGTGGTTCTTTAGTTACGAACATTCGTACTTACGAACGTAAAGTTTTATTTTCAATTTTTATGAAATTTTACAAATTATTCAATAATTTTAAATAATATAACAACAAAATGCTTTACCACCCAAAATTATGTAAAATTACGGAATTAGTTAACACATTTCGGCAATTTTTCAAAAATGGCGGCGATTACACCAATAATTATGTCTTTATTTTCGGAATTTTTCATTATTATCTGTGAAATAAGAAACTTCTAATTTGTCCAATTCTGAAATATATTGCAATATACAATACACAAAGTTATTTCAGTGCTTTTGAACAAACTAATAGCAGTATCTGAGTAACGAACAAAACTTACGTACAAAATTATGTTCTTAACTACAGATGAGCCTGTATTAATATAATTTCTATCTGCAACAAAGAAAATGAAACATTTCAATAATCAGGTTTTTATTGAAGCAGATGCAGTTTAAATCTTCTTAATTTAGACTTATAAATTAAAAAGTTTTTCTTATTTAATATATTAGAAATTAGACTATACAAGCTGTTTAGAACAGGCATAAGCAACGTTAACTATGGGACCAAATTATCATTCTGTCTACGAGTCTAGAACCAGACCAAATTAATAAATAAAATAAACTAATATTAAATGAATTAAAACAAGTTGCTGATATTAATTATAAAATTATTTTAATCTGAGTACTATGTTTTAAGTCGGCCGGATGGCCGCATGGTAAAGCTTCGGCTTACCACCCTGGAGGATCCGGGTTCAAATCCGGGTTCCACACCTCTCAGTATTATCATGAGGTGGTCCGGGCCCGGCCTGTTGAACCCGATCCTTCAACCATCCGGTTGACCGGGTTCAAATCCGGGTCCCATACCTCCAATTTTTCAGGAGGGGTCCTGCCCAGCCCATTGAACCCCATCCTTCAACTATCCAGTTGACCCCATCATGGCCTGTTGAACCCCATCCTTCAACCATCCGGTTAACCCCATCATGCGGGACCCACACCTCCAATTTTTGTCACACACCTCCAATTTTTCAGGAGGGGTCCGGGCCCGGCCTGTTGAACCCACATCCTTCCATCTGGTTGACCCCATCATGGGTGCTGGCCAGCCTGTGATGGGAGTTAGTTTTTCAGGAGGGGTCCGGGCCCGGCCTGTTGAACCCCATCCTTCAACAATCTGGTTGACCCCATCATGGGTGCTGGCCAGCCTGTGATGGGAGCTAATCGCCGCCGCTAGATAAAGAATATCCCATGAGGATATGGCGGCGTAATAAAACTAACTGTTTTAAATAAAATACCAAATTGAAAATATTGATAAATCTTTATTGCGATCCGTTTTACATTGTATCGATTATAGTTAACGCCAATTGAAAAGACTCGTCGAATCATCGAATTCTGCTTTAAAAGTTCTTCTCTAGTTGAAAAGACTATGGTAGAACACACAATGTTTCCTCCCATCATAAATCCGAATTTTGCTGAAATGGATCAAGGCCAGATCAAAAGAAATAGAGGTCGGATCCGGCCCGCGCACTGGGATTGCCAATATGTGGTTTACAATATATGAGTGTTGGATCCTGGGTCTAGTGACTTTCGCTGAAATGGATCAAGGCCAGATCAAAAGAAATAGAGGCCGGATCCGGCCCGCGCGCTGGGATTGCCAATATGTGGTTTACAATATATGAGTGTTGGATCCTGGGTCTAGTGACTCCTGAAAAGGTTTTTAAGGCCCGCCCGGAGATCCCCTTTCTTCACCATCGGGCCCCCCTTTTTTTTGTTAACAGATGCTTTATTGCACGTGACAATAATTGTACAATTTTACAGCAGGTGTTTGAAGTGCCATCCCATTTCTGTAGAACAATACCATAGCTACTTAACTATAATTAAAGTTGTTTTATAATTTTTGGTGTATCTTTATTTACAGACTACTGTACACTGAAAATGTACTTATTGCACGTGACAATAATCGTACAATTTTACAGCAGGTGTTTGAAGTGCCATCCCATTTCTGTAGAACAATACCATAGCCTATTTTGAAATTCTGTCATAGAATTGACAATTTGTTGAGGAGTGATTTCAGCATTGGCAGCAATTATTACCTCACGCAATTCAATCTCGTTTTTGTGTTGCTTCTTGAAGATGAGTCGCTAAGGTGGCCCCAGTAAAAGAAATCGAGAGGATTCAAATCCGGTAATCGTCAGGATATGGAATATTTGGACTATTTGTTCCAATCCAGCACTGGGGAAACTCTTCGTTCAGATACATGACCAAATGGCCACCGTTATGTGCTGTGTGCTCTGTCTTGAAGAAACCACATATCCTCCTATTGTGACATGAAAGAACAATATGAATTATTACTTGTGCATCGTTTTTAATGAAATTACGTAACAACAAAACCCTAAACATAATAGAAACACTGGTGGAACAATTTCGTATAACATATTTCCCAATTGTCGAATTGCGGGTAAAATGCGATCACGAAGTAAAGACAGATAGACGTTGATCACGTAGTAAAGACAGATAGACGTTGATCACCTAATAAAGACAGATAGACGTCTTGTCATTACTACGTGACCAAACATTTACAGCTTTTTGATATTGAGTGCATATAGTTGACATCTGGTGTGGATTATCTGCTGCCCAATATCGAACATTTTGGCGATTTGGAGCGTGATCGATATAGAATGTACACTCATCTGAAACAATCAGTCTGTAGAGCAGATTATCATCATTGTACAAAAAGTCCAACATCTTCCCACAAAATAACATTCTTCTATCATCATCTGGAAGCAGTTCTTGATGGTATTGATTTTTGAACAGGAAGAAGTTCTCTTCTCTTAAAGTTTTCCAAACGGATGATTTGCTGACGTCAATTTATGCACAATTAAGGCACAAGAAATTCTGGGTTTTTCAATTATTGAAAAGCAAATCGCAAGTTTTACTTCCTGTGATAAAGCTTGACTTGAGTAATGAATTCCCATCTTTTTGGAATTTCTCAACAATAGATTTAATTGTAGACATGGATGGAATAGGTTTTCCAGGTACAGCACCTCAAAATGATCTCTCATGTGCCTATAGGAAAAGCCTGAATTACGTGTCCAAACCATCCATACTTGTTCAGTAACGTTGTAAATAATATTTGGCATTTTTTTAAAATGTTCAAATTGTGGCATGTCTGCGTTTCTACGCTGTTGCTATAGCAACAACAGAATTTCTGTTTGCCGCACATCTTTTCATGTAAATTTTCAGCAGTTTATTTTCAAATGTGTAATTACACCAGCATTAAAATCTGATAATCTTGTGTGTTAAATCATTTTTTGTTTCTTGGATGCAATAATAAATAAATATCATTAGAATTAAAAATATAAAATAAATGTTTGTAGCGAGCGATATAAGAGAGATATCTGTTCAAATCTGTTGTGACACAATATATGCATCAGAATTGGTTCGATGCCAGAAATCAGACTGTTTGGTTTCAAGAAAAACTCACGGTTTATTTTTTAAGCATTGAAAGTAGGATTGAATTTTTTTAAATCTCCAAAAATGACTCAACTATTCACATAATCCTGTTTAATTAAAAGTTCACTCGTATTAGTCAGTGTAAAATTTCCAAGTTCTAATCAAGAGAACTAATCATCAAGAAAATTTATTAATTTTATACAAATGGAGATTTATTGTTAATATAATAATTGTGATTTATTTTTTATTTTTGAATTTTCAAAAAATCTGTTATGTAAAGTTTGTTTGTTTGTTTATATATGAAACATTCTTTACATTAAAGATTATTAAGTAAAGAAGAACCATATCTTCATGTTCGGGCAAAAGTTCAAAATTTCCGAGACTCAAAACTTCATTAACATGAAGATCCACAAATTCTAGAACTTGTATTAATGACATTAAATCTGTATTTTTTAGAAAATAAAATAAAAGATACATTATCATTTGACATATTGAATTTTCATGGAGTATGAAAAAATTTTTAAGTTGCTCTTTATGTTAGTTTTTCTATACAGGTACTCCTCACTTAACAACCAAGTTCCATTCCTATTCCCATGACTTGGTCGATAAGCAAATAACTTCTTCATATATATTTAGAAAATATTGGAAATCAATTTCAACTTGAAAATTTATATCTTAATTATGCACAAAGTAATTTTTGTCAGATTTTTTGAAACTATGTATGGGGAATTATATGCAATAGAAGTTGTAAGCAATGCATATAAGTGAAAACCAAATGTTCCATTTAAAAAAGTCATAAGTTTAAGCAGTTGTTAAACAGATGGATCATTAAGTGAGGAGTACCTGTACACATTTTTACAGTAGTACAAGTTTCTGTTTATATCATTTTGTCACTAATAAATTTTTTCAAAAGTTCATCTTATAAATATTAATATGTATTTTTATTCTGTTTAAAAAAATCTTATGATCATAATGAATTTTGATCCCAGTAGACAAGTTAATTTTTATACTTTATAATTTATTTGACATTTCTAATTTAGAATACATATATATTATGAAAATTTTGTATTGCTAATAGTTATTTCTCCAGAAACTGACAAAAAATGATTTCATATTTTGCAATATAAAAAAACTTTTTGATGCTGATACATTCAGCAAGAGGCAATATTATTTAATCTATGGAAGTCTGCCTGTAGTTTTAGACTGGCAATTTTTTGTAATTAAGCCTAATTAATATTCATAGTTATAAAAATTCATAATTATTTTTCATTGAAAAATTCTGAAATTTTTTCGTATTGAAGTTTTTGTTTGTGTGTGTAAAATTATTTTTTTGATATTTGCTAATTTGAAAAGTATTTTTTGCCCACGTTAGGTCAAAGGTTCCCTTTTTCTTTTCTGACTGTTTTGTCATCCAGTGAAATAGATATTATTTTTTGATAGTTGTATCACTTATGAACAAAAGATATGATGAAAAAATCATGAAAATCAGACCATTTTTTGATGCAAATTGTTTTTTGATTTGTTTATATAACTAACATTATGCAAATTTTGTTAGCAAAATTTTTGCTTTATATTCATTAAAAAAACCAGGACTGGGGAGTCAGTGTTAGTAATAACTTTCTCATTGCTCATAATTTATTGGTTTTAAATTTAAAAAATGTATTAAATAATTATTTTCTTGAATAAATTTTTTCAGTAATACATATTGAATAAAAATATGTTATAAAAAATCAGCAGCATTTGTGTTTGTTTGTTTGTTTACTGTCAGAGGAGTTGGTATTGGCAAAATAAAAATTGTAAGTGTTGGTGTTGGCACATTTTTCTGCTGACACCCCAGCCTTGAAAAAATGCATTAATTTTTAGAAATTATGTTTTTATAAGTAATTACTTATGCTTATTATTATGTGTTTTCTCTATGTTCTAATAGTTTTTTTTTATTTCAATTTATTAAAATATATATTATTTTATCAGGAAACTTATTGCGGGAGGAGTATCGTTCTTATATTATAAAATAACAGCTATACTTTTAGTTGATTTTCCTTTATTGGTTAAGAAATCAATGCTCTTCCAATTATAATATAAGAACGATACTCCTCCCGCAATAACAGCTATACTTTTAGTTGATTTTCCTTTATTGGTTAAGAAATCAATGCTCTTCCAATAGGGAACAATTCTGATCTCAGTTGTTGTGGCAGAAATTTCCCAGGAAGGAATAGGTATGAGAGTGAAGCTAGTGTGCCATACCATTTGAAATATTGGAGGTTTACTTTTATTTCTCTCATTTTATTTTTTTTTTAGATTTTTTGCAGAAATATCTGTAAATATGAACTAATAATGCTATCTCAGAAAAATTGTATTTTTATCAAATAAAGGAAAAATCAAATAAAATTTGCTTAAACTCCTACTTGTATTTAGTCTCATTGCTTATTGAAGTTTAAGTTTTGTTTATATTTAGTTTCTGCTTTCAAACGGCCAATTTCTGCATATGTGCACGTCTTTTCAATCGCCTACTTTTACAGAGCCATTCAACCTTATATCACAAGTTCAATTTAGTGTATGTGAAGTTGTTTTGAAAAAATTTTTTTGATTATTTACTTAATTGTTTTATTCAACTGACTAATAAACTTGAACAGAAATGTAATAAAAGGCATATAAAAATTTATTATTTACAAAAATGTTCTATAAAATAAATGTTCTTATTTACAAAAATTTAAAAGTGTATTCAATTAAAAAATATGTTTCCCACATGATAAACATTTCTTTGCATACTTCTCTTGAGATGGAGGAGGAGATGATACTACAAAAAAGATTCTTATTATAATAAATTTTCTAGAAAGTTTAAAAAAATAATAAATTTTATTATAAAAACAATTTTACTGTAAATATCTTAAATATAAAAAAAATATATTATTTAATATTTAAAAATTATATAATACTGTAATTTTACTGTTTTTGCATAAAATTGCAAAAACAGTAAAAAAAGTTTACAGTAAAATAAAAGCATAAAAATATTTACAATATTTTTATGCTTTTATATGGCTAATCTGACTGACTTTATTTTATTGTTGAGTAAATTCAATATAAAAATTTTTAATTTTTCATTTGTGTCCAATTTATTATTAAAATCAGGCACAATGTATTTTATAATTTATGATGATAAACATTTTGAACAGAAAGATTTCTTTTCTTTAGTTTTTAGAAAAATATTTTATGCTTTAATGTTATTTCAAGAAAAATTTCTAACAATAAATTGATAAAATTTATGATTTTTATTAGTAGAAATGCATATTCTAATTGAAAAGTAGCAATAAACTGAAATATAAGTAGATTAAGTAACATTCTCTTGTTTCTAGACCAGAAATATTTTAACTGTTCTTTTTAATTAAAATAATTGCTTTCACATTAATAAATATTGCTTTTTATCAATATTTTTTTAGGTATTTTTTTTAATTTTCAATAGGTTTTGTATAAAAATATTTATGAAAAATTATATGCTTTTTTATATACATAACAGTTATGTTGATTAGTATATTTTTTAAATATAAAAAAAGTAAGCTTAATATTTTAAGTTAATTCAAATTTATTAGCAAGAATCTTTATTTCAGAATCTATGATATATTTTCATTCCATTGCAATGAATAATCCTGTACTTCATACAAGTACTCAAAAAATAAAAATAGTTGATGAAATTTAAGTTTCTTGGAAAAAACTTACATATGCAACACAATGCAAATAAATCCAAAATAGTTTGAATGTGCATATAACTAATTCCCATACAATTAAGATATACAGGGTATCCCAAAAAAATGTACTCACTCTTTATCGACCCATCACTAATATATTTTCTGTTTTTGTTACAGATCAAAATATTATTCAATAATGCCAAACTCACAGTTCCAAATGATGTGTTAAGCGATGTTATCACATCCATTGGTCAACGTTATCAACTTTGTTTGGAAAATGATCAATTTGAACATTTGCAAACACACACAAACGTGTAAACGACTTGCGGAAAAGACTAATCTACTCAATAAATCATTACCTTTTGTTAATTTATCCTATTAGACCTGTAAATATGCCAATAAATACTTTGATCAAAATTAAATATATATTTAATATCCAGTTAAAATGCAAATACATTTTTTTTTTTGGGATACTTTGTATGACTCATAAATAAATTTTGAAAGTTAATTTGAAGAAAAATCAAAATAATTACTATTATTATTTTCAATTAAATAGTCTTTATGTGCAAATACATTTTTTTTTGGGATACTTTGTATGACTCATAAATAAATTTTGAAGGTTAATTTGAAGAAAAATCAAAATAATTACTATTATTATTTTCAATTAAATAGTCTTTATAGACCAGTTTCCAAAATAAACAAAAACATTGACATCTGGGTATTCCTTACCAGAAGGAGGGGCTAATGGACTTCCTTTTTAAAAGTGAGTGTAACCGTTTCTGCAGTTTTGAATCGACAATTTTGAATCGGATTGATTTATAGCGTGGATATATTTGAATATGACTAGTGCATATTTTAATAATTTGAACATCGAAGAATAAAGAAAAGTTGACAATTTGTGGAGAACATTATCCTAATCCATATGATGAATGAAATCGTCCATTATTTTCGAGTGAAATGAAAGATAGGCCTAAATATCAATGGCCAGATGTACTCGTACGGCTGTGTAAGTTTTCAATTTATTAATACACTCAATCCTTGATTTTTAAAGTTGTTTCGGATATATGATGAATGAAATCGTCCATTATTTTCAAGTGAAATGAAAGATAGGCCTAAATATCAATGGCCAGATGTACTCGTATGGCTGTGTAAGTTTTCAATTTATTAATACACTCAATCCTTGATTTTTAAAGTTGTTTCAGATAAGTTTTACTTATGTGCTGCTAATTGTTCATGCATAGAATAAATATCAGATTGAATACAAATACTTCGAAATATTAATGTTGCCAACTTTCACTATTATAATATATCTCAATCCCCAATATAATAATTAATAAGTTATAAATAGTTTGTGAAAAACATAATCTCAACTAATTGGCAGCATTCAAAATAAAATTTTGTCTTCTCTTCACTATAATTCATTTATCACTGTTCTCTCTTTCGACTGACTGACAAAGATGATCTTCAAAGTTCTATATTTGATTTATTATTATTCAGTGGGGAAAATTGATTGAATGTAATATAATTAATTAATATATTTTACATATAAAACAGTAAAAAAAATTAAATATCTGAGAATTCTACCAAGCTTCAGAACGAATAAATCGTTGTAAGTGAAAAAAAATCTTCATAAAGGTAAGTCGTAGCTTATTTAAATTGATTGCATTCGATTCAGAATGATAAGATATGTCTAAAATCTTTTAAAATATCTGATTATCTATAAAAGTTTTGCAGAAAATCGTAAAAGAAACATGATTTCCTCGTTTTAAATATCCGATTATCTATAAAAGTTTTGCAGAAAATCATAATGTTTAAAATATCCGATTATCTATAAAACTCTTGCAGAAAATCATAAAAAAACGTGATTCTGAGCCCCATAACTTGAGAATGGGGCTTCTGCTCTACATGGGACCTTCACCAATGAACTCAGGAGTGTTTAATTAGGAGATAAGATAAAGATGAGGTCGGCATTTTTTAAATTTTATAGACTGTTTACTTCACCAAATCGACAAACAACATATACAATATAAGCAAGCGGATTCATCTTAGCCCCTCATTCTAGTGTGCATGCTCAACCGGATGTTCGTTGGAAACTGGTCTATATTTTTATGTAAAAATTTATATCATATGAAATTTTGTTTTATTTTATTTTAAGTATAGAACATCTTAAACCAGAAGAACTAGTTGTTGGAAACTGGTCTATATTTTTATATAAAATTTATGTAAAAATTTATATGAAATTTTGTTTTATTTTATTTTAAGTATAGAACATCTTAAACCAGAAGAACTAGAAAATTTTCCTAAAAGTATTTTTGGGATCATTCAACCAAAAATAGTCATTCTAACAACCCCAAACAGTGATTATAATGTTCTTTTTCCAAACTTTAAAGGATTTCGTCATTGGGATCATAAATTTGAATGGACGTCCAAAGAATTTCAAAAATGGTGAGATAATTTTATGTTTATAGAATGATACAAAAATCAGATAAAATGGTTTTATAACAAATAACATAATTCTCTATTAATAATTTAGCATCAAAATGATGATACTATTTACATAATAAAAATTCTCTGTACTTCCAGGTAACAAGAATTGATGTATCATCAACAATGACAAACTAAAAATCATTATCTTGCAATGGTTTTTAGTTTATTTTGTTTGCAACCAATGCAATTTTACACATTGCAATGGTTTAAAGTTTAGTCTTTCTAAAACTATATTTGAAAAAATTGCATAAATTTTGATCAATAATTATTTGTAATTTAAAATAATAAATGAAGCAATAATCACATTTGTGCTTGATTCTCTTCATTTTCATAACAATATTTTGCTTTATCATAATAAATTAACATATCTTAAAAATTTCTGTTTGTCATATGGTAACTACTACTATATCAGTGATGAGATTTTTATTATTTTGGTTATTTAGATTAAGTACAAGTAGTCCTCAACTTACAATCAGGGTTGGTATGCTTGATTCTCTTCATTTTCATAACAATATTCTGCTTTATCATAATAAATTAACATATCTTAAAAATTTCTGTTTGCCATATGGTAACTACTACTATATCAGTGATGAGATTTTTATTATTATTTTGGTTATTTAGATTAAGTACAAGTAGTCCTCAACTTACAATCAGGGTTGGGGAGCTGGCTTGAAATAGATTAGGCTCCAGCTCTGGCATCATTGTTTTAAAACTTGAGTCTTTAACTCCAGCTCTGGCTCCATCACTATAAAAGTTTTTTTGGTATGACCGCTATCACGAAACATCACTTACCTTGCTATTACATCATCATTTACCTTTTAAATTGATATATTGATGTTTGTATTATAATAAATTATTTTATGGGAGCTGGCTTGAAATAGATTAGGCTCCAGCTCTGGCATCATTGTTTTAAAACTGAGTCTTTAACTCCAGCTCTGGCTCCATCAATATAAAAGTTTTTTTGGTATGACCACTATCACGAAACATCACTTACCTTGCCATTACATCATCATTTACCTTTTAAATTGATACATTGTTGTTTGTATTATAATAAATTATTTTATATGTATATATTTAAAGTTTCAATAAAATATTTATTTTGGCAAATGGCATTAATATATCGGTAACTAAAAATCAAAGATCACATAATTTATAGATTTCAAATTTTTATCGAATTTTAAGTGCTAAAGTCGGGGTAGGCTTATACATGAGTTGCGCATTTTTGCCGATTTTTAAACTCTAAAGTCAGGGGGTCAGCTTATATTTGAGTATATATGGTAGATGGTTAGGAGCTGGAGCCAGCAGAAATTTTAATGGCTCTGGCTCTAGCTCCACTAAACATGATCAGCTTAGCTCTGGCTCCTCCAAAACTTCCTGACTCCATGGCTCTGGGTTCCAGCTCCAGCTCCCCAATTCTACTTACAATGGTGATGGAATCTGTTAATTCTGTGATTGATCAATGCATTTCAATGAGTTTTTCCTTATCATTGGGTCAGGGATTCAGTCTTGTTTTTGTGTCTGATTTTTATAGTTTTGTATTTATTAAAATAACATATAGTGTCCTGGTAAACATTAAAAGTGAGAAAAACATATATTTTAGTATTTTTTGACTTCCAACAATTCTGATTTAAACAATTGGGTTTGAAACCAGACTCCATAAGTTAAGGACTATCTGTAGTTATGTTCATAATTTGAAAGAACAGTTGTATTTTATAGTTGAGATATTTTACTTGGCAAAAAAATGTTTTTGCATTTGTTAATTTGCTGTGTAAATTCTTTATATCAATGAGATTTCACCCTCTGAACAAGGAAAAGTTAACATTTAAATGTGATTTATGATCTACCAACAGTTTGCTTTCCTTTGAAAATTAAGATTTATTAGTTACATTGTTTAATTCCAAAGGAATATAAAGGAGTTAGCATTCCCCTTATAGTATTACGTCATCTTGTGTGTTTAGCTGATATAGAAATACATTCAATAACATAATTATTAAAAACTGTAGATAAAACTAACCAATAGTATTTAATTATTTTTATTAATGTTAAAATTTTTTTTTATGACTGATATTTAGCCAATATAAAATTCAAGTTGAAACTATTATTTTTTAGATCTTTCCAAAAGCAAAATGTTTTTTATCATGTCTAGATACATCATCATATTGCATTTAGTTTGGGTGCATTTTTAAATTCAACACACTTCACCAGTGATGTAAACCATGTTTGTTAAACTGTTTGTAAATTCACCAGTGACGTCACTGATGTATTCAACACTAACTCACCACATCAATTTCATGTATTTGTTCTGTTGACGCTGGTGGACACAGACTTTGAAGTCATTTGTTAAGATGGCTGCTTCCATGCAAAAAATAAATGTAAAGATTGGAGAATCAGTTTATGCTCTATCTGTTGATAATTCTACAACAGATATTTTTTTTTTGCATTTGAAAATATAATTTCCTATGTTGGTATTAAAAAACTGACTAGCAGTAGATAATATAACATCAAAATAGTCAGCCATTTTGATGTGCAAGTGTTGAATTTAAAAACATACCCTTTAATGTTTGCTTCTAATAATGCAGTTAATCAGTTGTCAGATTTCAAATTTTTATCAAATTTTAAGTGCTAAAGTCGGGGTAGGCTTATACATGAGTTGCATATGTATAGTGAGGAATAGTCATCATATGAAACTGTGAATATTATCTAAAAAAATGCCAATAAGATTTTTGAGGTTTGATCTGTGACAGTAATAGATTTAAATTATTGGAACTCCTAGATAATGCATATTTCTGCTCAAAAATCTTATTGGCATTTTTTTAGATGTTTGATCTGTGACAGTAATAGATTTAAATTATTGGAACTCCTAGATAATGCATATTTCTGTGCATTTGATCATCTCTTTCCACAAAAATATAAAAAATGTTGTATTGAACATACTAGAAGTCAAAGTGAAAAAAGTACTATCCTATAATAATTCAGTCATGATGGGGGACCAGATCTGCCTTTGGGGGATAGTTGAACTTATTCCCATAGGCATATCTGGTCTTTCACTATTATAATTTACATACACATTGATGGGTATTCATTTTTGATGTAATTTAATAAATATCCTTGTTATATAGGTGTCATGATGTCATCACTTTATATCCCCAATACACAGTAGAATTTTCTGGTGTTGGAGATCCACCTGAAAAATCAAAAGATATTGGCTACTGTACCCAAATTGCAATATTCAGAAGAACTCAGCCACAAGAACAAATTGAGGATATTTCAAATTATGAACCTTATACCTTAGTAAGTACTTATCATATTTTATCATTTGGTTTTATTTTAATAAACAATAAAATTTCTTTTTAACAGCTAAAAGAATATGAATATCCTGCAAAAACAAGTAAATGATTTGTCTTAAATTTATTACAAATACAGACATTTTAAAATAAAAAACTTTTTTTTTATTGCTTAACTATTTTACAAGCTTATAGAATTTGATTTATTTCTCTGCAAGCAGTTCCTTCTGTTTGTCGATCATCATTTTTTCTCCAGTATCAATTGTAGTCTGTACCATTAACTTAATCTGAAATTATTAAAAATGGAAATCATTTTTGATCATCACTGAAAGGGATTAATGAGTAAGTTTGATATCTGTTGACTGATTATTGCATAGCAGTCAATAGATATGCAATAGTTTGGTCTTAACAATTAAATAAATTGCTTTTAAGACCAGACAAATGCACTATATACAGTCCTCAACTTATATGGCAATTACCTAACTTACAAGAAAAATTTAGTGATTAGTGGCAGTAGTTGATATTAGTTGTAAAAATGGCTTCTGCCAGATACAGTATATCCTATGAGCAATATGGGATATATTGTATCTGGAAACAGCCACTTTTACAGTCCATCAAAGGCTAGCCAACATCCATGATGGGGTCAGATGGAAGGTTAAAGTCAGGTCTGAGCTCTCATGAAAAACTCCAAAGTGGTAAGCAACTACTTACAACATGATCATCAATTATTTTTATTACATCTTTGTGGCACTAGTTCTGTACAGGACATGCTAACATACCTATGGTTATGTAAATCAGGAAGTGTGTATAATTCACTAGGCTTGGAATCAAGAGATGTTATGAAGATGATAATTTTTTCATTTTGTTATGTAAATCCATGTTATAACAATGTACAGCAGATCCCTGCATAACAATTTGACTGGTACTGGGTACTGCAATTAAATTATACTAATAGATGTAATATTATCAACAACAGACTTGATAACATGAGTATTTTATACGATTCCATTAAAATTGATCACACTAGATTGTTTGGCTGTAGTACAGTACCTAAAGCAAATGAAAATAATTTGAAAATTTTTTCTATAAATTTAACAGGAGGACTAGTGTGAAATTGGCCACCAATTTTATTTTATTTTCGTTTCCATGGTCTAAATAAGGGCTGTCCAACCTTCCTATTGGCTGCATGGGCCTAGCACTGTAATGAATGCAGCCCAACATAAATATTTTAAGGAAGTTTATGATTTTATTTCAGTGATTAAAATTTCTTGACCAGCTCAATCATTTAAAAAATTTCTGAACAAAAAGAAGTCTAAAATTATTATGCTATGACATTTTTTTTATTTGTCATGGTGGATATCATATATTGTACATTATTTACTAACTTTTTTGCTTAACAACTATTGTTAGAATTAGTATATTTTATATGCAGCCTGAGACAATTATTTTTCTTCAAATGTGGTCAAGGAAAGCCAAAAAAGATTGTTTAGATTCAGGGATGTTCAAAGTATAAAAGAAAAAATTTCAAAAAGTAGATGGACAACTTCACACTGCCATATTTAAATGACAATAAAAATTATTTTTTTAATAAATTTTTGTGTAATGTATAAATATTATAAATATGAAAGGATTTTTTTATCCAAAATTCTTATATGCATTAATAGAGCTGCTCAAATTTGGTTCCAAATTTAAAGAAAATTTGTTAATATTTTATTTAATATAAATATTTTCACTCAAATCTAATATATGGATTTCATTATTTGTGCAAAATCAATATCAGTATAAAGTACCAAATAAAAAACAAATATATTTCTATCCAGAAACCCTCATAAAAAGTTATAAAAATCAATAAATTATTATTAGTTTATTTAGTTCTTTAGGAAAGGTAATTAAAAACTATATATCTCAGATACTCTAAGATGTTAAATCAGATGAAAATTCACAAATAAGCATTCAATAAGTTCAATTCTTTTTCATTGGATGATGTAAGATATGTGCTCAAGTATTAAGCAGATCTGAAAAATTTGCACATAATAGGAATTCTACATTTTTATAAAAATTGTATCATCATCATCATCGACAAGAGAAATGAAGTTTAATTTTTGTGCATGAATTTACATATATTTTGAGAGAATGAATGGAATTCATGCACCTGAAAGGTCTAATATACAAATAATTTGAAAATTAATTCACTTTCAGATGATGATTAAAATATGAAAGTCTATTGCAATGTTTAAAAGTATTGGAGAGCTAAATAAAAGATTTGTAAACTGTCCTTAAATAAAATTGTATTAATTTTGAATTAGATTTGAATAAAATCAAACTACAAAATAAACCTGTAAAAATGTTTCAATGTTTAAAATTAATTTTAAACTACTAATAATAAAAAACAATTCCAAGAATTCAAAATTGAATTCTATTCATGTTAATCAAGAGTTTATGAAATAAAATTGTTTTTTTTTCTGTCAGTTCCAAGAATTTTATTCTGTTTTTTCTCTATTTTTAAATTAAAAAAAAACTTTTTAACATATCATCATCATGCATTCTACACTTTTCTAAATGTTAATTATATAGAAATGTCAATCTATATTAAATTTTGAGATAGTAGTGCAATTAATATCCAGAAAAAAATCAACCCTTCCTGAAAAATTATTCATGCAAACAACAACAAAATTTAATTTGAAATTATTCATAATTATTACATTTTCTTGAAGATAAAACTTCTTAAAAATTACTAAAAATATATATTTTTCTATAAGCATTTATTTTTTATGCAAATTTTGATTTAATAATGTAAAAATTCAATTTAAATTATAAATATATTAAAAAAAAAAGTCAAAAAATATTAAATGAGAAAAATAAAATCATTTATTTGGACATATTTTATATTGCTACCTGTTGTTGACAATTAAAAATAAGATCTTCAGATAGTCCAGTTTGTTTTTTAGCTTCTTTAGTGAATTTATTGCTAATATCCCTTATTTCATCTTTTGCTTGATTAAATAACATTTTGGCATTTTTTGCTAAATTTTCTCTATGTTCTCTTGTTAATCTTAATGCAAAAAAAACTAATGTTAAATTATATGAATTAAATAATTAATAATAATAGGAAATGAAAACCACATAAATTTCAACTACTTACTTTGGAAGAGGGATAAAGATTACAGTTCCATCTTGTTGAGGATTAAGATTCATTCCTGATTCCTGAATAGCCTTAAGTGTAGGCTTTATACCCTAAAAAATTTTTTTATTGTGTAATTTGAAAATTAAATAAATAAACAGTTAAACTGACAAACCTCAGGAAAACTTGCAAAATTAAGAACAGCCAAATGTGTACCTTTCCTAGAAATCTGAGCTATTTGATTTAATGGATATTCACAATCATCTATTTTGACTACAATACTTTCAACTGAACCTGAACAACAAATATACAAGAAGCAATAAATAAAGTCATAAATATTTTTTATAATTTAAATATGAGCTAACCTGTTCCAGTATGAATTGATAAACGCTCTATATAATTTTTTTGTAATTTATCTAAAACATTTTGTAGCTGGTTCCGAAATAAAGTTACATTAAATACCTGAAGCATTTCATCTTCAGAAAGTTCAACTTTTGGCTTTAGTTTTTTACCTAAAGAAATATAAAATTTCAAAATTAATATTTACTAAGTATGTTTAATTATATTTATAATTATAATAA
>AYEL01070432.1:0-51348 GCA_000484575.1 Olivierus martensii
ATTATTTTGAATAATATATATATAGATTTATTGATTTCAAAATTAATAAAGTTTATTAAAGTATGCAGATTTTAAGAATTAGTAGAAATTATCCATTTTACTTTAAATGAAATTAATTATAATCTATAATAATGACAATAATAAATATGAGCATATTTAAGATGTATTACATGATGGTTTAATACTGAAAATTCTTTCATAATCTGAATTTTATATGCTAGTCATATTCACACAAATAATTTGCACATAAAATACAATGTCTGCAGTATCATCACAATTCAAATTTTTAAAAAATTGAAATTTTAAAGAAAAGTTTTATGTTTTCATTAAGTAAAACATTATTAATGTTTTGTGCACATTTTTACATAATATAAATTTTAAAACCTATGATGATAATAGTATAAACTCATTGTCCAAAGATACATACATAAAGATACCATAGGTATAGACTCAAATGTGACCAAAAAAATTACTTTATTTTTGTCGTTCTTTTATGAAGTTGGCGTTTCTCATCACTGGCAAGATTTAGGCTTTCTAAATCATGTTATTCATTTTAAAATTTATTCAGTAGTTCAGTAGATCATGACAGTGCAAATAGATATGCTAATTTAAAACATTTTATACATAATTATAATATATAACAGAATATGATCTTACCTGGTTAGTAATTTATAAAAATTATAGGATTGAGGATAGATGGCTTTAATGTTTTTACACAATACAGTGGTACCTTGGTTAACGATGGTAATCTGTTTCAGGATTACCGTTGTTATCCAAGTAGTGATACCCCATAGAATTTAATTGAAAATTAATTCGTTCTGGCTCCTTCCCATAATCATAGTAAGTATTAAAAATGCAGATAAAACTCATTTAAAATGTCCAAAAAATATGGAAAGTATCATTTATTCATTATATTTGCTACAAAAAAAATTGACATTAATAAAATGAATTGTTCGTGGAAACAGTTTTTAATTATCAATCTTCACCAGAAGGACAATTGGGCTCACTTCAGAGATTTTGGAGAACGAACCCTTAAACACTGATTAGCGGTTTATAGATTCAACGATTATTATACAGATAAGATTTGATTTTGCCTTTTCATGGCGAATGAATAGTGACACGCACTTGCCAATTTATTGTCTATATGAACTGTAGGATCTCGGACAGATGTTTTTTTTCTTCTAATGGAATCCGAAACTGTGACATCACACCACTTGCAGGTGTCAAGTAATATATAACACAAACAAATGATAGAATCAGACTTTGTTTGCAGAATTTATAATAATAATCGTCTAGAAATCATCTTTAAGAAACTAAAAACTAGTGAATTGTTTCACGTCTATTTTTAATTAATTAAATAATTTATTTTCATTATTATATGTTATCATTTAGTTAAATATATTTTTATATGATTATAATTTTATTAATTTTAATAATGATATTGTCGGATTTGACTTGATTATGGTAAAAAAAATAACGATCAACAACTATGCTAACGAATCACGTGATGCGATCATGAGTTGTTTTACACAACTCTATTTTGTCGGAAATTCACATAATCAGAAGTCATTAACCAAAGCCTGCGTCGTTAACCAAGGTACCCACTGTATTGGTATGCTAACCAATTTATCAAAACTGAAATTCTCATAATAATCTAAATCATATTTTTCTATTTAGAATATCACAGAAAATAAAATGAGTATATAATATTTATCATTAAATAACACAGCAATCTATATTCATGTAGATGTGGAATGGAAGGAATGCTTTCTATTAGATATAGATGAGAGGGCCATAGAAAACCCAATTCTCATTTTGTGAATTATCAAATATCATTATTTTGATATTAAAAAATTCAAATTACAATTCATATATTAAATTATTCTGAAAAATTTAATCTGCTGAAAATAAGCAAAAATTTTTCAAATTCTTTGCTTTCTGATATTTTTTGTGGTATAATTCAAAAGATTTTATTATTGTATTTTTAATTGGTTGAACAAATATTAAAATATTACTGAATTGCACAGTTTTAATTTAATGATTCTTCAATGGTAAATCTTTAGTGGGACAACTTGTTTACGACAGTTTCTGCAAATAGAAAATATATTCTTTTTCTTGTTTTAAAAATATTTAGTATAATAAATTCATGCAAGTAAAAAATGAAAATTTAGTTAAATACCAAAAAATTAAAACAAGATGATATACAAAAAGATTATGCACAATAAAAATCAAATATTCTAAAGAGAAACGTGAATAGTAAAGGCTTGTTTATAGTCTGATGAAGTTAACGTTTCACTAGCAGTAGAACGTCTGTCATGCTGCATTCTAATTTGCTTGTTTATAGTTAGTATTATATAAACTAAATCTTTAAATGCCTCAATAAAAAATTCAACATTGCTATTTAATCCAAGGACCTTCTTGATTTGAACACTGCCATTTTGTATCAGATTGCAAAGCATCATGGTATAACCATAATGTTAACACAAAAAATTTTTTGTGTTACTAATATTCAACTGAAGTTTAGTGCTATTATTTAAAGGATTATTAATGAAAAGCAGTTAGTTAAAATAGTTGTCCATAATGTTAAAACCTAGAATGAGTTCTAGGTTGTCAACTTCGTATCAGTTACGCTATGTTATGGATGACGTCGGAATATAAACCTATGAATTGTTTCTACCTTGATATCATCAACAACTGTCTCCATCACGATGGACTATAAACAAGCCTTAAGAATAGAGATTTTATTCATGCAGAATGTGGTAAAGATTTAACACAATTGAAAAACTATTTTGTCAGTTATAATGACTATAATGAATCTTTTCCTGTAATGTTAATTAAAGTGATTGGAAAAGATGGATTATTATATAATATTTTTTCACTTCTATTGAATCTAAACTCTTCAATAGTTCAAAATTTTTATAAAAATTTCTAATTCAACAAATACAAATAAAATTTTTCTAGAATATAAAAAGTTTGTGATATAAAGAAATTATTAGTATTGCACACAAAAAACAAAGCTCTAAACAGGATAAATCCTGTTTAGAGCTTTGTTTTTTGTGTGCATTTTGTGAGTGTAACAGGGATGGTTTTAAAGTTCCATTATTAGTATTGATAAGGACAGGAAAAGACTCAGTTTATTCAAGTATTGCTTATTATTTGTCTTATTAACATTTGTTTAAATGTGTAATTTTAGAATCTAGGATTAATTTGTGCACATAAAGCTCTATTATCAGAAAAAAATGTATTGAACTTACTGAAAACAAATCTGAAGATCATAGTTTAAGCATCAAAAGAAAGATTTGTATAATTATTAATGGTGCATCAGTGGTGATAAAAAGTTGAAAGTAAGTTATCTATTAATCAACAACATTTGGCATAAAGAGTTGATTCCATTATTATTCTCATGTTCTATAAACAAAAAGAAACTGATGCAATTTTATCAGTTATTGAAACTATCTGAAAGAAAAAATTATAGCAATAGAAAGTATATGGATTTATTTGTATGAAAAAAATTGAATTAAATGTGATTTACAATGTTATGATACAGTTCCATTTGATTTCAAACTTGATTTAGTTAATTAATACTATACAATTTTTCTAATATAAAACTGTATTAGAAGAATTATAAAACTCTTCACAGTTCATCAATAATCATGGTATACTAGTAACATTTGAATAAGAGAAACTAGAATTCTTTGCTCAGAAAACAACTGATTTGAATTCAGATGTGTTATAATGAATAACAATTTTGAATTTCACAAACAACACAATTCTTTTGCCTACGAAATTAGTTTACGCTTTTATATAGTGAAAATATAAATTTATTAATAGGAACATTTTCATGATAAATCATTTATGTATTGGACAACCCTGGTTTACAGTATGTCAATGTTATAGTAAGATTTTATTAACCGTTAAAACAGGACGTAGTGACACCATTGAAAAGGACTCAATAAATAAAAGCTGATAAAAGAATCTGAATTTGTTTAATATATACACATCTACATCTTTTGTGATCCTTTAATTTGACTGATTCCACCGATCGCACTTTTAATTAGGTGGTGTTGATAAACGGTTAATCTAATTCTAGAATAAATAAATCGTTGGTATGCCAAATCGCAGCTTTAACTAATTATAAAATTACGATATAATATTTCAGAAATGTCATGATTTGACTATAATAATCGTTGATCCTGTTGACATATTCTCAAATATTGCCAACGAGTGCTGAAAAGACCTGTAACCTTACTTAATATGAAATTGTCATTGCATGAAAATATGTATATAATATAAGAATTGTATTAAAAGTAATATATCATACCTTTTTGTTCTTTCACTATGGCTTTTTTAACTGTTCGTTTCTGCATAGCATACATCTTTTCGATATCAATCACGGTAATCCTTTTCGGTAAAGTCATAAAAGAAAATTGTTTGCAATTGTTAATTAAATAGGATGAAGACATATTCCATCGCCTAATGGATAACCGAAGAGGTGCAATTATCATTCTCATAGACATTATTATTTGAATATTTAAAGCGACAGAAACAAATCACATATAATTTATTTCTAACGTCGTGTATGCTGCCATCTTGTTACTTATCGCCCTCTACGGGCAAAAGATAAAATGAATAAATATGTAAATACTGTATTTTATTCGAGCCCTAATACATTTGATGTCATCACAAAAATAATTCAATTAAACATTAAATTTTTTAAGAATCATTTTATTTTGTCGATTCCATTGATGTCTGCCCTTCATTAAACCCATTGGTACTGTAAAAATATTTATGGTAGATGAAAAAATCTGTAGATTACGGAGTAATTAAAGTAATCAATAGATTGATTACATCACTATTTGATTAAAATTAAACATATTTATTGTCCGTCCAACTTAGCCGCGACCATCGACGCAAGTACGCGTGCGCTAATCCAACTTAGCCGCGACCATCGACGCAAGTACGCGTGCGCTAACTGAACAAGTCCAGTGACAAAATATGGATGACAGTTTCGCACATGGATGTTTTCAAACGCAAGATAACTGAAATTGAAGTTTATTGTAATGTTGAATGCTAAATGATTAGTTTCGACGTTGGAAATATTTTATTGTAATGTCGAATGCTAAATGATTAGTTTCGACGTTGGAAATAATTACTAACAGAATTTAATATAATATTAATTCAATAATTCCCACTCATCATTATACCGACTGCGAATGCTAAATGATTAGTTTCGAAGTTGGAAATAGTATATTTAACAGAAGTTATTGTAATGCTAAATGATTAGTTTTGACATTGGAAATAGTATATTTAACAGAATGATAAATGATTAGTTTCGATGTTGGAAATAGTATATTTAACAGAACTTCTAAATGATTAGTTTCGACGTTGGAAATAATATATTTAACAGAACTTAATAATAATTCAATAATTTTTATCTAATAAAATATAATCACCCATCATTATACCGACTGCGACTCTCCCTTTCGCGTTTGGACTCATACCTTAGCTAAGCGTGGCTATCGTGAACGGACAATAATTTGATTGATATTTATTTGCTACTAAATTCTTAATTCAATATTCCCACCCGTCATTATACCGACTGCTACTCTCCCTTTCGCGTTTGGACTCATCCACCCTTATCTAGGCGCGGTTTCGTGACGGGCAATACTCGATTTGTATTATAAGTTAAAAACTCGATTATTTAAAGAAGGAGATAGCTAAAATTTGTTAACTATACTGATTTGAATATATAAAACTTTTCATTATTATATTGACTTTTCAAAGGCAAATTTTATTCAACATTCAGTAGACACCCGTTATTGTGATAACGAACACTGTTATTTTTAGTGTAAGGTTATTACTTTCATGTATTATATTGAATGATTAAATTAGCATTAATATTAAAAAGTCCTCTCATGCCATCTAGGAAAATTAAATTTATCTAATATCCAATATTTGGTCATAAAAATATTAGTTTCAAATATATGTTCTAGAATGAACAATTTATATCAACTGAATACTATTCTAGACTGACTATACTATTCGATATATGGGATATGTTTGGTGGCAGCCATTTTTAGTCCTTGCCAATAATGTGGTCAATCGGAAAGCGGGAGTCCAACTCTCGTGAAAAATTGAAGGTGAGAGACTCGAAGTTGAACCCGGCAAGGTATCAAATGATTGTTTTAATACGTTGCTATCTGGCCGACTTTTATAATTACGGATATTTTTACGAAGTGTTATGATAGATGATGGGAAAGGGTGGTAATTACAATTTTACTGAAGGGCGCCACAATAGGTAACGCCGCTCTGATTACAGCAATAAGTTGTTCAAACGATTCGAACGTGAAACAAAGAATGATTTCTGTGAAAAAAATATTCTCGCATTAATATACTAAATAAATTGCACACAGTATATTGTACGTATATTATAAATGCGTTAGATATTTTCTATTTCGTTTATTAAATCCACGGAAATTTTTCAAGGTTTTTTTTTAGTACTTAATAAATTTTATCGAGTGATAGCTTAATTTCAACATAAATCATATCCCAAACAAAAGAAAATAGCTAAGTTGCTGTTAGAATAATGACGACGACGAATAAACAAGGCTGCATTTACCATAAGGTGCAAACTGGGGTCTCTCTCTCTCTATGGGGCCATATTTTAAAACCTTATTCCTCACAAACCACCATCGATAAACGATATATCAATGTAAACAACAATATAAAAAACAGCCCAGTTATAGTTGCAAAATAAAGTACTTATTTTTAAATATTAAATTCATAATTGAAATTGAAATAGACTTGTTATTTTGGGCTCTCATAATAATGTTGCACCTAGAGCCTCTAAAAGTATAAATGTGGCTCTGCGAGTAAAGAATAAACAGTGAATGCATATATAAATTTCGTACTTATTCTTGCTGAAACAGACAAAATTGAACTGTGCGTCTGTACCTTCAATTAGATATATTTTTAAGATAATTTGGCTTCAATTATAAGTCTCCCTTTTGATTATTACATGTTCCTCTTTGCCTATGTAATAAGCACGGAAAGAAATGTTACGTTACTGTAGTCCCTTTTTTTGTCAACAAATGACGCCAAACTCCATTCTGATAGAATACTATGTGGCGGAGCGAAACAAGCCCTTCCACAGGCTACCCACCCCTGCGGAGGGGTCAGCCGGATTGTAGAAGCGGGAATCGACGGGCCGAGCCCGGACCCCATGATATTTTAAACGGGTGGGACCCGAGACTCGAACCCGGATCCTCCAGACTGGAAAGCCGAAGCGTTTCCACACGGCCAATCCGGCCGACCGTTAGTGTAGTTAAGCCGCCATATCGCACAAGGGATATATATTATCTGGCGGCGGCTACTTGTAAAATCTATCATAGGCTCAGTGGCGTAGCCAGCAATGGGTGGCACCCGGTGCGGATATCGATGGTGTCATCCCAAGAATGAAAACTGTTAAAATTAATAAAAATCTGATAAACGTACAGTATGATTTTATTTAATTAATACAAATGAGAGTCATTAATAATCAAGAATCAAGTTACAATATTATGATAATAATTCTATTGTTTTATTCTTTCACATTGATGTATGAAAGTTGGGTATGGCAAAAGAAGAATGAGAGTAGAATTAATATACTCTCATATACATATTATGTACAAACACTTAAAAACTCTTCTTTCTAGCTTTAACAGCTGTAAACTCGGAAATCGCATCTTCGAAATTTATATTTTGTGTTGCCTCGTGTTCTATTATTAACATGTCAAGATTGTTAAGTCTCGTTTGGGTCATTGTTGCCCGCAAGAAATTTTTAATTAATTTTGCTCTATAAATGATGGACCAACACTTATTGAACTTTATACTGTATATTATGCAATCAGTTAAGCGAAAAAGTGAAGTGAAATGATTACACTCAAGTTGTTGCCAAATCCAGTTTACGGAAAATCACAAAGAACTAGAGCATTAGTAAGAAAATTCTTATATCAAAAATTATTTTTTATTTTTTTTTTCAATAAAGGGAATTATAAAGTCGCTAAATCTATATCAGGGCAATTTTAAATTATATATTTCGTCATCAAAAAAAAAATAATAATAAAAATTGCCAGATTTGGCAACAGTAAGGTCGCACCCAGCTGTATTTTCACTTGGATTTCTGAAAATGTTATTGCCGATAATTACCATTTAGTATTGCATTTGATGGGACATTCTAGTTTTTTGGAAATCCGTCTTACGAATTATTTAGTTACGTCGGCCGGATTGGCCGCGTGGAAACGCTTCGGCTTTTCACTCTGGAGGACCCGGGTTCATAAAAAATATGATTTCAATAAAAATTTCAAAAATTGTTTTCTTATAACTTCATCATTATCTTACAAGTTTCAATTTTCTCTGAAATTTTAAAATTACACTAGCATATCCATATTTGTTTAAATCAGTGGTTCTCAAAGAACCACTGGTTTAAATGTTACTTGCCCAGTTCTATTTGCCCTATTCTTACCTTGCTTGAATTGCATTTGCCTGATTTCCAACTGCCCAAGTCTGTACTTGGCCAAAGTTTTCAATGAGAATTAAATTAAAAGATTATTTGGCCACCATTAGAAAAGTGATTTACTAAAACATTTATCAATAAAACTATATGTAATATTTGAAAGTGATATTATTTTGCATTCTTTTCAATATCTGGATTAAAATTATTTAGAAAATATATAAATATATTAATGCATTTAAAAATTCATCAATTAAGTTTTATTTTCATAATGCATGAATTAAAAAGAAACTTATTTGGCCTGCCTGAATTTAATTCAATTATCTTTAAATCAATATTATGATAGTTCCATATCAATACACACCTATTCTGATTGTTTTTTCAACTATATAATATTAAATTTTATTTTTTAAATTATTATACAATATTTACAAACATTTAATAAATATAACTTAATAAATACATAATTGTTGACATTTCTAGGGAAAGACATTATTTGAAAAATGACTTTTGAGAAAAATTTTAAGCTGAAAAAATTATACAATATAAATCTTTAAAGAGTGTTTATTTATTCATAATTTATTGGTAATAAATAATATATGATTCACATTTTATTGATTAAATTTGCAAATTCTGTTTAAGTTAAATGCATTACTACAGGAAAACCTATGCTAGGTGGCCATTTTTCAGTGGCTGAGATTGTTGCCATTAGGCACAGGTTGGCCACCAGACATAGCTACAAATTTTTTTTTTTGTTTACAAAGTTTAAAATAAAGTTTTTTTTTACAAAGTTTTTTTTTGTTTACAAAGTTTAAAATACAATGTTTATGACACAATTTCACATTGTTAATTAAATCTAAGGAAAGAAATCACTAATTAATGTCTGTTTTTGGGATTTTTTTCAGTTTAGAATGCTCAGCTGATAGAAGAGAGCCAATCTGGCATTTCTGATCAAAACATGATTTGCTGGCTACCTAGATGATGTTGCACAAAAGGTGTCAAAATCAAATATCACTGGCCATGGCCATGGAACACAATTTATACAATTTATGAATTGTACAATCTGGCATTTCTGATCAAAACATGATTTGCTGGCTACCTAGATGATGTTGCACAAAAGGTGACAAAATCAAATATCACTGGCCATGGCCATGGAACACAATTTATACAATTTATGAATTGTATAAATTATTATAATTTTTAAATTGTATTTTATACAATTTAAAAATCCCATAATATGCTTAGGTGGATATTAAGGTTGCCACGACCTGCAGGTTGACCACATTAATATCCACCCAAGCATATTGAAGTATCAAAAAAATTGAAAATATAACCTTAATTGCAATAAATAGATGCTAAACATTCAAAAAAGCATTTCAAACCACATACAAGGAGTGATCAAAACGTTTGTATAATAACAAGATATCTTTATTTTACATATTTTCACAAATACAGTGGATTCCGCTTAATTGGGACACGTCGGGCCAAGCCATTTTGTCCCAATTAAACGAAGTAATGATAAATTCTAAAATATGTAATTTGTAGGTAAATAAATATTAGGTAAAATAATAATAATGAGGTACCTATTTTAATGATTTATTAAAATAGATACCTAATTATTAGTTTTTTATCAATCTCAGTCTTCAATACTGGGCCGCTGATATTCATGCCTCGGCCGTTAACTATAGAAATCCATTGATCTAATGCTTCTTTGACTTCTGGATCCTTTCCATCTTTCTTAGTTTATTCCGCTTAATTGGGACACGTCGGGCCATGCCATTTTGTCCCAATTAAACGAAGTAATAATAAATTCTAAAATATTCCGATTTTTTGTAAGTTTTTATTTTTTCACGGTCGGGTGTCACCCGACCGTGAAAAAATAAAAACTTATAAGCGACGGGAGCGGTCCGCACCCGTGCGGACCTTGAAAGTTTTTTAATATCACTTACAGATATCACTTTTTAATATCACAAAAAAAGATGCCACTGCATGTACCGCCGATTGGGCTATTCAAGCAGTAAGAATAATAAAAATCAGACAGAGGGCATCTGTGTACATTGCCAAACATTATTGTAGTATTATGCAGATTTAAGGTGAATTCTGGCACTCGGTAGTAGCACTCGAACCGCAGGTGTGATAAGTCTCGCCAACACAGTTCGGCATGGAGCTATATTCAAAAAAAAGGGTTTCTGGACTTGTTTCAGCCCTTTATGAGTGCCATGGATGTACACAGATGTCCTATGTCAGATTCTTCCTTTTATTAATGCTTGAATAGCCCCATCGGCGGTACATGCGGCGGCATCTTTTTTTTGTGATATCTCACAATCCGATATTAAAAAACTTTCAAAAGTTGTTTTTTAGTTCTATCCAATTATGCCAAAATCGGCATTGGTTTCCATTGGGGATTTCATAGTTGACCCCTTGTGCCCCTACTTCCGATGGGCCCACAAAATTTTTATCATACCCATTCGATTCTTCAGGTACACTTTGGTAATCAAAAATTTTTCCCCTACTTCCTATCTCATCGCGTTTCCGAGAAAAAAGGGTGGTACGGGTGCTCGAAAACACCCCGTATATAGTTTATTCCGCTTAATTGGGACACGTCGGGCCATGCCATTTTGTCCCAATTAAACGAAGTAATAATAAATTCTAAAATAAAATATTGTATGTAATTCGCATGTAAATAAATAATAGGTAAAAAATAACAATTAGGTACCTATTTTAATAAATCATTAAAATAGGTACCTAATTATTGTTTTTTTTACCGATCTCCATCTTCAATACTGGGCCGCTGATATTCACGTCTCGCCCGCCAGCTATAGAAATCTATTAATCTAATGCTTCGACTTCTGAATCCTTTTTTCATCATGCTTTCTTTTCGATGTTCCTGGAATTTCTTTCCGTAATGCCCACTCCTTACGCAGTTGATTTTCTTTTTGTAGGAGACGCGTCTATGGTAGATTTTGATTTATTTCAGCGAGTCTACGATAGCTTGTATTAAATGGCTGGCTTTTAATTTTATTCAGCCAAGCAATTTTACTTGAGTGTAAAATCCTTTCTTGACATCTTGGCAAAGATTAGTGTATGTATGTGTAGCCATACTTTCGAAAAATCCCTAAAATATATCAAAAATCGAAAATTCCTTTTCTGCTACTGTCCCAATTAAGCGTTTAAATTTTGTATTAGTTTATTAGTTTGGTTTTCATTCTTTGAGATTTGTCCCAATTAAGTGGAATCCACTGTATATATAATAGATGCCGTTGTGTTTTAATATTCGACAGTATAAAATTAGATCACAGTATTTAGGAAGTGAATATTGTGATCTTTTAATAACGACTATTCTATTGCTTAATGAGTAATTAAAGAAATGTATTGGAGAAATTTTTTTCTTTTACAGACAATATGATGGAAAACATGAAATATATTTAATTTTAACATAAAAATTATTTGATAAAAAATCTAACAAATGGGATACACAAAATCATTCTTCAGTAAACTGAAAAATTCTAATGAAGGTATTCATTGCAAATAATAGATTCTAAATAATTTCATACACTTATGATTTTAGAACACCGTGAATATCACAAAAAGCAATGATTTTTTAATAATCACTGTTGTAAAACAATATCAATTATAGTGATTTCATGATTTATACATCAGTAGTACTCACAGGCATCAGTAAATATTCAATTTATACTGATATCATTCTATGTTTATAAGCTATATAAAATATCAAACTAAAAACACCTATGTAAAAAAATAAAGTTCTGTACAGTACTAAGAAACTTAGATATTTCTTAAAATTTAAAAGGGACTATTTTATCGATTTTACTATTTTATTTTATTAAATATTCAAAGAACCGTTTAAGTGGTTAATTTCTTAGTATTATACTAGGCATATTTCTTCATGCTGGATGTGTCTTAAGTGGATATCATTTATATTTTACACCAAAATTGTTTACCTGAGAAAGATATCCTAATGACAATATATTAATATATCATTTAATATGCTCTTTAATTCGACTGAATCGAAATTTTTAGGGAACATTAAACAAGAAACAACATGCGAAATTTAATCGAAATTGGTTGAACGATGCCACTCTTAAAACAACTCATGATGAAAGGATATTTTAATCATTTCATAAGAAATATCTACAATCAAAATTCTGTCAAAATGATTTGAACAGATTGATTTATACAAGAGTTTCAAGAAGAGAATCTCTATCTTAAACGAGGCCAAAATTTTTAGATTTTAAATGAGTTACGATTGAAGATTTGATCAAAAAGGTTGATCAAATATAATCAAAAATTTGATCAAATATATTTGTCAAATTAATAAAACGAAAGTTACAGATTCTAATTTTGGAAGAAAATTCTTGTAACAAGAGACAATCCGTTATTATTATACTTCAATTTGATCAAAAAGGTTGATCAAATATAATTTTCAAATTAATAAAACGAAAGTTATAGATTCTAATTTTGGAAGAAAATTCTTGTAACAAGAGACAATCCGTTATTATTATACTTTGCTTAGAGCTCTACTCATCTCTTAAATTTCTTAAAATTACGCTTTTATTATATATATAGCAAAAAAATTTTCATTTTGTTTCGTAAATAATAATTTTTTGGTGTTGTAATTATTCATTGATACATTTTAAAATGTAATATTAGACACCGGGTATAAATATGACATGGCCACAGCCAAGATGCAAAAACATTATTATTATTTTTTAAATTTACGATTTTCTCTGATTAAAAAAAAGTAAATCAATCCAATATATAAGTACCAATTATTATTAAATTGTAAGAATCAAAATTACTTTTGTGTTAGTTTATTGGGGCAAAATAAAATAGCTACCAATTGATGAATTATGCATTATTGTATTATTTCAGTAATTATTTAGTTTTAAAAAATATTAAAAAGAATAATTATGATATTGTTTAGGATTTTAGCGGATGACAATGGCATTAATAATTATATTGAGTTAGAAGACGATGACGAGAGGTAATCGTACGACTGAGAGCGACAAATGTGGGTACTGAAAATCGCTGAACTTCGGCTGTTAAATCCCATAAATCAGGAAATATACAATGTTTATGTGAATTGTAAAATATTTTGCTTTTATGATAACTCATTTTATATTTCATTAAATATTTTGAAACCTACAAATTGATAAACTATTACTAAAGTATGGTTTTGTTAGTTCCCCTCCCCATCAAAATTATAAATATTCTACTTTACTTACTACTAAGAACACACTGTGATAAATAAATAAATAACAGTTAACTATAAAAAGATATCAGATACTGTATTTATAAATTACATGTTAGCAAAATTTAGTTTTCAAATTTAATGTAGATTCATAATCCTCCTGAAAAGTCAAAATCTAAGGTGTTTTCATTACGTAACAGATAACACCATTCTACTATAATATCCTTATTATTCGTCGAAATAAAATAAAACGAGGTATATAATATTTATATGCCTGCAGATTATTCATTTATACATTATATTATGCAAATTACTACCTCAATAACCATTAAGAATAAATATGATCTCTGCAATCCGATTATGTTGACGTGTCTTGGAGGAATAGATTCTTAAAATGGCAATTTCCTCTAAAAATTGTACAATTACGGGTGCATTTCTTTATGCAACGGCTATACAGCACTTTAAAGCCAATCATTTCTAAATTAGGCTGCAGTGAACAATGGCAGAAGATAATACAACCAAGTTCAGACTTACAACAGCTATATAATAAATGTAATAATTACTTCAATCATACTTCTAGAAACTTTAAAATGAAATTTTAAGTCAATATCTGTTTAAATCTCTCTTCATATTTAAACCTGAGAATAAGACTGTACTACACATTCGATGGTCTTTTATTTTATTGCTTTCCTATTTTTCTTTTTTTAAACGAAAATAATTATAATTCTAAATATTTATGACAATGTTTTCGTTTCTGTCGAACTTCATCAATCAAAATATGGCGCCCTCAATGTTGTGCCATTGCAGATAGTTTCTAAATTATTATAAGCGACATGAAACTTTAACTCCGAACGACGTCAGTTACGCTGAACAACTGCTGCATAAAAAAACGAACTCTACCATCATCGTACTCTCTACTCCAGTAACTTACTTCAACGGGTTGTCCACCAATAACGTAACAAAACCATGAGCGCCATATATGGTCATTTTCGGAACTAATTAATAATTTCAAATTATTGAAAATATAAGCTATAGGAAAACAACTATCGAATATTTCTGAGAAATGCAATGTGAAAGTGAAATTTAAAACGGAAATTTATCAAAATGCAGATATAGAAACTATTTATAACTGAAAGAAACGCGGTACTCATAGGAACACCGTTGAATGGCGTTACATTTCTAGGGTCTACCCGTGAGGTCAAGCGAGGTCGATCATGGAAATGGTGAGGATCATCTCCACCAGAATGGTGTAGCGGGGAAAATCATTGGAAATGGTGATCTCCATTGAATCATTGCAATGAGGAAATGACCGTCCACCATTTCCATCCTTTGAAAAATAAAAATTAGGAAATTAATAGAGGGATCTTCTTAGTTATTGCTAAGAAATAATCAGACTTTATGGTCTTGTCGTGACTGTACCAAAGTTGATGCTTTGGCGCAATAGCCAAAAGAGAATTGTGCCAAATCATAAGCTTGGCGCAAATACTAGTAGGCCGATTTGCTATATGAACTATTATCAATATCTGCTAAATATAAGACATGAAATTCCATATTTATTGGTTTGTTCTCGAAGAATTAGCCCAATTAAATGTTATTCATTTATAAGTAAATGCAAGAAAATAGCGTGCTAATTGAGAATATATATTTGTAGAGCAAACATCCTTCAAAATTGTATGTTTTCGTCACTTAACGATAGCAATAAATATACAATGTAGACGTATATTTCTTGTTTATTACACATGTAAGAAATTAAATTTTCAACAGAGAAATTATAAAAGTATTGTATTAATTTTATTTTATATACTGAAATGCATATGTAAAAGGAATTTCCTATTATTTTTGCTTGCAATAAATTAAATATTACAATCGACTTCTACATTAGTATATCAACAGTTGATAAAAATATTTGAACGATTATCTTTCGGGTATTTCTTAAATTCTTTGGCATGGCATAAATTAACAATACTTACTTTACAAAATGTATTTTTTTTTATTAACATGGTATTTTCTTACATTTATTTACAAATGGAAAAAATCCCAATTTGATTTAGTTAATGCATGGTAACTAATGAACATTTCTGTCATTCCTATCTAACATTCAATAGATTCGAATAATAGTTTATTCAGAAAACTGGTATTCTCGCAATAGCGTCAAAGCATAGACTTTGGTGAAATAGCGAGTGGACCACGAAATCAAAATTAATTCTTAGAAATAACTAAGAAGATCTCTCTCTTAATTTCCTAATTTTTATTTTTCAAAGGATGGAAATGGTGGACGGTCATTTCCTCATTGCAATGATTCAATGGAGATCACCATTTCCAATGATTTTCCCCGCTACACCATTCTGGTGGAGATGATCCTCACCATTTCCATGATCGACCTCGCTTGACCTCACGGGTAGACCCTAGAAATGTAACGCCAATCAACGGTGTCCCTATGATTATCACGTTTCTTTCAGTTATGAGTAGTTTCTATGTCTGCATTTTGATAAATTTCCGTTTTAAATTTCAATTTCACATTGCATTTCTCAGAAATATTCGATAAATTGTGTTCCTATAGCTTATAGTATCATTAAGTTCGAAATTATTAATTAGTACCAAAAATTGACTTATACGGCGCTCTTAGTTATTACGCTATTGGTTCGACAACCGTTAGTGCCATTGTCATTCTCTATAATCCTAAACAATAAAAAAAGATATTGAACGAATTATGATAAAATGTAAATAATGAATACAGAGATAATATAATTACATTAGAAAATAGCCCAAGCTGACCAGTTAACATAATGAATAAATAATTGTAACATGAAAATTAGAATCGAAAGTTATTTGACATTTTTTTTTTATTTTAATTTTTTTCTTCACATTTTTACTCGAAACAAATCGAAATTTATAAATTTGAATTGCCTACGAAGTCAGTTTGAATGTGTTAATTGGTATGAAGATCATCATATATCTAATGCTAATTTTTTTTTTACATCTGTTGTCTTGAATGAATAATTACAACAAAAAAAATTTATATTAGAATAATTTCTGTATCTATCTCATTTTAGCAACAGATTCTTTTTTATCACTATATCTCAGTGCATGTTGGCAAACGGGAATAAATATTAAAATCTTTAAATCATTTATTTATTATTTATTATTTTTTCAATTTACAATGTGTATTTAACAATCTAAATCTATAAAATTTTCAAATTACATTAAAAATTTTCAATTACAAGGTTCTTTTAGTTGTATTAAAAATTTGGCAATTATCAATTTACAAATTAAATCTATGAAATTTATAAACTATATCAGATTCTATAAAAAATTCACAATTGCAAAATGCATTTCGGCCTATAGGCCCTCTTCAGTTACAATAAGTTGTGAATTTTATCTTTATAGATACTACTTAAAACTAAATTTCCAAAACTGTCATTCTTCGAAAATAAAATTTCAAAATTGCCACTAAAACAAAAAATCTTCAAAGCTGCCATTCCCTTTGTTATCAACAGTAATACTTATTCTTTCTTTATACAAATAGATTATAAATTAGTAATATTAATAATAATTATTGTATTAAGGTTTCAATCTGGGTTCTGAAATTGTGTGCAAAATACAGCATTGCACTTAAAATCTATTAAAGATTTTAGTATTTATTCCCGTTTGCCAACATCCACTGAGATGTAGGATAAAAAAGAATGTTACTAAAATGAGATAGATACAGAAATTATTCTAATATAATTGAACATATATATCACTTCTATAACTTCTTACTTAAAAAAAAATTGTTACTCATGAAAACTGAATATGTTAAGAAAATGAAAGTTTATTGAGAATATTGTGAATTGTTTATTGTGTATGCATAATATATATATATATATGTATACAATGTGTTCTTACCGACATCTGCATAATATAAATTATGAAATATAATTAAAACAGAATAATTACTTACAAATAGATTATATATTAGTAATATTAATAATAATTATTGTATTAAGGTTTCAATCTGGGTTCTGAAATTGTGTGCAAAATACAGTATTGCACTTAAAATCTATTAAGTGCAACATATGCATTCATAAATATTTTTTATCTATTGAATACATTTGTTGGATTTATTATAAACTATTACATTAAAATCATCTTAACATTTCATGTTTTTGACTGTATAAGTAAATAGTTTCTCTTATATCATTTTAATTAGTTATCATTTTGGTAATATTCACTGACAAAAATTATTCACTTTTTGCTTATATTCATTTATATTCTGATATAAAAGAATGGGAAATATAATGTGAAATTTGATTTAAATGGAAATTCAATAAAATAGATTTCATTTTCAAAATATTCTTCAAAATTAATTTTTATTTTCATTTTGTTTGTCTTTGAAATATTGAACAATAGGTTTCTTCAACAAGAAAAATACAATAGATCAATATAATCAATACAATAATTTCAAAATATATCAAAAAGTTTTCTGAAAAATATTGATATTTTTTTTTGTTTCTTCCTTGAAAACATTACTATCCTCTATGTAAAATTTAGTTATGCAGCTGCAATTTAGAAATTACGAATTTTGCTTTGTCACAGTTCTTTATGAAAAATATGTTTAATTATTGTACAATATATTTAATTTTTCTGTATTTTGAATATTTGAAATTCTTATTCTTTTGGAAATTTTTTGTAACTACTTGAAAGAAGAATCAGAATATTTACATTTCATTTAAATTAAAAATTCTTATTTAAGAATTTAGGTTATTTAAAAAAAAAAAAGCATTAAATAATTACTTACGTTTTTAAAAGTAATTTGAGAGCATATTATGATATTGGAGAAATCCTAATATTTTATATTTTTTACAAAAGTTTTTGCAAAAAACTGGTTTTAATTATCTTTGCTACATTTTCTAAACAAATTTCTTGTATAAATTTGTCTGCTTTCACTTTTATATCAATTTTGGCAATGTTATTGAGCTTTTTTTATGCTCTGTACAAAAAATTTTTGATCTAGGCAACATTTTTAATTACAGATAGTTCCTGACTTTACAAGTCAATTCATTCTTAAAGTGAGCTCATAAAGTAAGAACTCATGAATCAAGAATTAATTTCCCATAGACAATGTTAAAAATCAGATTTAGTTCTCAGCAATGCAATTTGATCATAATAAAATTAATGGACAACTATATCAATAGCTTATGATTAAATAATGATTTATTTAACTAAAGAAATGAAAATATAGTCTTTAAAACTGATCAAATTATAATAATAATAAAATTATTTATTTTATATAAATGTCAAAGAATTTTTATTCTTGATTATTATTGACAAATAAATAGATGAGATTTAATTCAGATTAATTACTGTCTTAGGCATACTTCAGAAATGAAAATTATTTATATAACATGCTCATAAAACCAGAGGGTACAGTACTTATCTGCTATTTTGATTTTCTCAATATCATAGCAGATGCAGTTTTTGCTATAAAACTTGTACTGTATTGTATGTGATTTGAAATGCCTTTTTATGTTTAGCATTTTTTTACTGCAATTAATGTTCATAATTTCAATTATTTTGATTATTTCATATTTGAAAAAACTTGCAACTTATAACAGAGTTACCTGTTTACAAGTTCCCTGTAAGAGAACATGTAAACAGTATACTATAATGGTTTTGTTAAGTATAGAAAAAAATTTAAAATCTATACTACATTTAATAAAAAAAAAAATTTTATTTGTGTCAGAAATACACACTAAAATAAATTATTAAATTAAGTGTTTTTTTTTTTCATTTTTTTATAAAATGTTTAAAACACACATTAAACCTGTACAATATAATACAGTTTTACAATAAATTTTAAAACAACATCTACTTATGTTACAGTCAATGTTATAACTAACATACTGGTTCTTATACACTGTAAATAGACTTTTTGTGTGAAATTTAGTGACTGTAGAAGTACATATCTCCTTCTATATCTTTTCCATTGGAAAAATTTCATCATGATTATTTGGCATTTAAAAGTTATAGTTTTGTATGTATATTTATATATATATTTATCAATACCTGATTCATCTGTTATTCAAAACTTGCACTTTTCTTTCAGGATATGGTTTGCTTCTATTTAAACTTAATTTGTTCGTTTTAGATAATTTATTTCCTATAGACTTTGCTGCTGTTGCAGTAAGACATCTCTCTAGTTCCATTTCTCTTTCATGTTCCATAGATCTCAATTTAGCTTCAATAGCATTTATTTGGCTCTTTATACTTAAGAAAATATAATGGAATATTTTACAATTAAACGTTTAATTGGAGTATGATTTAATAAAATTTCATAAAATATTACCTTTTATTTGATTTTTCTTGTTGCAAATTCATTCCAGGAAGAACAAGTTGTGGTTTTCTAATATAATTTTCTTCCTAAATAAAAAACAATATATGCATACAAAATTATATAACAATTTGCTTATAGCAATTTAAATACATTACAATAAACAATTAAAAGTTTAAGATTATATTGTTATTTTAAGATTTTAATAATTTATGTTAGACAATGTATATTGTTTATTTCCAAAAATTTATGTCAAATAATTCTTTATGTAAATATAAAAATAACAGCAGCAAATTCAAAACAATTTTATAACTTAAAAAATTCTGTAGTATTCTATTTAAGAACTACATTTAATTATATTTAATAATTGATATTAGTCCACAGACAGGATTTGAAACATTTCTGAATTAAATAAAATTTCTTGTTTGAACCTATATATGTACTTAGCAATTATAAGAATTTCTCAGTTTATGAGTTTCCTGCTTAATGACTTCCCAAATTTAATTTTCAAATATGAAATATCAAGAAATCAATAATAAATAAATATGTGCATTAATTGCAATAAATAAATTCTGAACATTCATAAAAGGCATTTAAAAGTGCATTCATAGCTCTTTAAAATATTTATTCTTGTCAAGTTTTCATGAACATGATGATAAATTGATCAGATATTTTAAACCTACACTTTATACATGAGAGATTATTTCTGAAAAACTGCAATGTATATAATATAGTATGATTGGGTTTGTAGCAGAAACTTATCTGTTATGAAATTGGAAAATTTAAAATGGTGGGTTGAGAAATGGACATCATATTCATATACAGATGCATAGGTGTGTTCTCTTCATAGGCACCAATAATATCATGAGTTTGAGGATGATAAAAATCAATCTCCAGTATTCTAGTGCGTCTAACCTTATGGGTCAGTGGTTTATGATGACCTGTTATGATTTGCACTTAAACAAGAGTTTTGATACTATAAGAACCAAATATAAAGACTTAACTGAGAGAGGTTATTTTATTTTTATTTTTGAAAGTAATTCTTGAACTTTGATAAAGATATTAACGTTTCAGTCACAGGATTTCTTTTCCAGAAATCTAAAAACTTTGCAAATGAAGCATTAAGCTTACTAACAGAAAACTTAAATCATAAAAATCAATTTCTGCTAGTAAGTTTTTTTTGTTTAGTGGCATTTTGTCAATAGAATCAATTTGATTTATTGTTTAATATTAATGCTCATTCTCATCACAAATTGGTAACTTCCAAAATATTGATGACCTGATAACTTTGGAACTCAGAGGATTTGCTTTTTGATACTCTCCCCTCACATATTTTAAGATTATCTTAAAATATGAGGAGTATTAAAATATGTATTTATGTATTAAAATTATCTATAGTACAATCATTGTTTATAGTAATATTGTATTATTTTTAATTTTATTATTACTGCATGCTGTGACAGAACAAGTATTAGTGTTTTTGCATTACTATTATTTTTTAATTTTTACTATTTTCTTAGTCTTTATGTTAAATTAATATAAAGTTATTTAAGTACTAGTTTTACTTAGAATCAATAGCATTGATCTTTAATTTATTATTTTCCAACAGAAATTTCTTGGAGATCAATCCTGTTCAGATTGTCACTAATGTCTGGAATGGTGTCAGTTTTTCTCAGTCATCATACCGCTCTTGACTCTTGTCTATTTTTGTCCATTTATTCTTTTTTTGTGATATAAAATTATTATCTGACAATTTACTGAATCAATTCTGTTTTGGTTTTATTTTTTAGCAGTATCTTTAGTATGCCAATAAATCTATAGTTGTGCATTTTTACCTTGTTCAAAAATTTAATTTCTATTTTTGGTTTTTTGATTTAGTAATCCCTTTACTTGTAGTGGATCCTGATTGATGCTCTATTAAATTTATCAATATCTTTTTATTTTTTGCTATTATTTGGATTATATTTCAAAAAATATATCACTCACTGTTGTGTACTTATTTTAAGATACTCTTATTAAATCTGCATTTATTTATACCCTCATCATTAGTATAATTGTTTTTTATAAGGAATATTGTATTAGTTTTAATTTTATAGTTTTCAGCTTTAAGTTGGTTAACTATTGGTTTGGCATACTGTGACAAATATTAGTGTTTTTGCATTTCCTTTAGTTTATATCTTTATATTAATTTAATATAAAAATTAAGAAAAATGGTAAAGTTATTTAAGCACTATAGTTTTGCATAGAATCAACATCATCAGTCTTTAATTCAGTATTTTCCAACAAATTTCTTGGAGATCAATCTTGCTTGATCTATCACATATATCTGGATGGTGTCAATTTTTGTTAGTCATCACACTGCTCTTGGCTCCTGTCTGTTTTTGTCCATTTATTCCTTTTTCATAACTTAGAATTATCATCTGACAATTTACTGAATCATTTCTGTTTTGGTTTTATTTTTCAGCAGTTTCTTTGATGTGTCAGAAGATATACAATTATGTATTCTTATCCTGCTCAAAAAATTTTTAGTTTCTATTTTTGTCTTTTGGCTTAATAATTCCTTTACTCATAGTGCTCTCTCATTAGTGCCATATTAAATTTATTAATATCTTTTTATTTTTAGCTGTTATTTGGATTGTATTTTAAGTACACCTTATTCCTCTAGTAATTTATGTTCAGTATTGATATTCTCTGTGATATTTTCTTATTGATTTTAGTTTTAGTATATTCTTACTTTATCATTGTGATATTTGTCTTAATTTATTTAGTTTTAAGGCCTTAAAATTTTTAAATGAAGTGTTTGTTGTCAGGAATCTTTTGTATTATTTGATCTTCAAAAATGGATTGTTCTAAAGAATCTTAAGGTAAAATTGAGAATTCCATTTATAAACAGCTTCTGGATCTTTCAAGTGTTCAGATTTTCTTTCTAAAAGCCAGAAGAGAAACATCTATAAACAAATTTGCTAATGTCTTTATTGTTTTTTTAAAGAGTCAAGAGCAGAGTAGCACACTCAAAGTGGGGTGGATTGAAATAAAATTAGAGTAGCAGCAATGATAATTAATGAAATTACAACAAAATCTATCATATGATGAAAGAATTACATGAAAATTCCATCTCCCTATTCCATCTATTTTATGCAGAAGTGCTCTTCCTTTTTCTACCAAAGAAAGATTGCTAAACTAATTGGAAGGGTTTAAAAAATCCTCTCTCTCTCTGACTGGAAATAAAAAAAACTGTATTAATAGTTCTAAAAAGAAAGTGAACATTTCCTATCATTTAATTCATTCAAAGTTGACAAAAAAATTAAAATCAAGAATTCAATCCAGCCAACTTGGATTTAATGTGAAAACAATTTTCATACCAAGACTGGAGCCTGTGTTAAGGAAGCAGAGTCAAGATGAAGATGTCAAGCTTACAGAGGCAACTTTTTACATTCAAATTAAACAAAACAGATTCTGCTCAATATTCTTGAGAGTGCCAACAATGATTCTGTAATTGAAAAACTAGTTAAACAAAATAGTGCAGTTCCACTTAATAACTTTTCAAGAAGAAAATCCTTATTTAGTTTTTTTGTGGCAGTAGATCCATGGAATAGAGAAGCTTTGTTATCTCAGTTTCAAATTTCTGAGGAAAAGATTACTGAAACAAGTTTTTGTGTGTATTTTCTGAAATATTATCAAAAACAGATGATTACATCAATTTTATTTGCTATTTTAAATGCTGTGACTATGGATACAAACCAATTGTGACAAAGTGAAAAATGCAACAATAAGCAGGAAATTGCCCCTTTGAATCATGTCTGGCCTTCAAGGCAATCCAAAATTAATGCTGACTTGCATAAACTGTTCTAAAGCTAATACTTCTGAGGAAAATAAAAGCATTTTGTTATTCCCAGAACTTAGTTTAATAATAAGCATAATGCTTATGTATAGAATTATAAAGTCACCCTAAAATCAAGATTCAAATAGTCAAGAGATTACTGAACTCTGTTTTGGAAGGTATTTCTCAGACTTTCTATAAATCAGCACCTCAAAACAATCATTTTCAAAATCTTGCAAGTTAATCTGCAGAAAAATAAAACAGTCTCCAGCTCTACTTATAAAATTGCTATAGACAATAAAATAGATCCGTTGCTGTACAAGAACCTTACATTTTAAAAAAACATTTTTTTGCTCCAATCTAATTTTCCTTTTGAACAAAGTGCATTATGAAATGAAATCATATTTCATCTCTTTTAATAAAAGATGTGCTATTATGTACCTCCAACATAATGACTGTTATTTTTATCACAATAATATTAAAATTCACCATATGGACTGCCATGTCAGCTCCTTGATAACTTTCCCAACTGAAAACTTTGAAAGAACTCTTGCATGTCTTACAGGACAGAGATTTAAAAGGAGCTTCATGGAAGTCCATATGGTGAATTTTGACATTGTTATGGTAAGACAAGCAAGAATTCTATAAGACTGTACTTGAGGTAATATCAATTCTAAATCCTCAATCTGGTTTAGTCCCATTTTGAAAATACTTATGGAAGAGATATGACACTTTTCATGTCTGAATTCAATTTATTTTATGTCAATAGTTGTACTATGCTTCTTTCAACAATGATTGGTGGAAGTAGATGAATTGATATTGTTTTCACTAACACTAATATGCTACAAACTTTGATTGCTGGACAAATGACAAAATCAATGGCAGTGATCACAACATTTAGATTAATATCCAAGTTTCATCAAATACTGTTCATCTGGGAAAGCATAAGATTTACTCAACTGATTAGTTGCCTCAGAAGTAATCTATGAACTAATCAGTTGAGTAATATCAGTAATCTATCAGTAATATCATACTTAAAGTAGAAAAAACCTCTGAAAGTTTTGGAAGCAACCCAAGAAAGTTTCTTTTGGTATGTTTTTCAACTCAATTGTCACAGCTCTCTGGATATTTGTAATGTCTTATGTTGCCTTCCTTTCAGAATTTTTTCAGTTGGGAAAACAGGACATATCAAAAGAATATGGAGGATGTGCAATAGCTGTCATTTTGCATTTAACAAGAAATTCCTTGACTGAGAGAACAGTATGACTTAACTTTGATATGGTGTAAAAGTCAAGTCATACTTTTTCTTCACTGTTGTTTTTCCCAGCAGAGTGGAGTGGGAGGATGAATTTGGATGCATATCAAATGGTTCAGTAATATCAGTAATCTATGAACTTCCCCATTCAAATGAATACAACTATTAATTACAGAGATATTGACAATCATATCAACAACCTAATTATTCTTGCACATGAAATTTTCAAAATAGTTTCCTTCTCCTGTTATTTCACCAAGTTTAATGTCTCCTGTTGGAATCAAGAGCATCAGTCAGAAAAAAAAAAAAAAAAAAAAATAAAAAAAAAAAAAAAAAAAAAAAAAAAAAAAAAAAAAAAAAAAAAAAAAAAAAAAAAAAGAGTACTTCACTGCTTCCATAAGCTATTTAGATAAGAAACTTATCCCAATCTCAGATCTTTTTACATACTGAATACATCCAAGTGCTCAATGAATACGAAACTCACACCAACCATTGCACAACCTTGGTTATAAAAGTTCCAAGTTTTTACACCCTGACTATTACTAATATACTGCAATAACCCTATCAAACTAAAGCTAGTAGTGCTGTGAGTTTTTAATTTAGTTTACAGTTCTGGCACTGTAAAAAAAAATATTCAACTTATCAGCTAATGGTCCTTGTTCTCTTCAAAGTAATCCTCTCCACAATTGATATATTGCTACCAATATTTCTGAAAGTTTTGGAAGCAACCCAAGAAAGTTTCTTTTGGTATGTTTTTCAACTCAATTGTCACAGCTCTCTGGATATTTGTAATGTCTTATGTTGCCTTCCTTTCAGAATTTTTTCAGTTGGGAAAACAGGACATATCAAAAGAATATGGAGGATGTGCAATAGCTGTCATTTTGCATTTAGCAAGAAATTCCTTGACTGAGAGAACAGTATGACTTAACTTTGACATGGTGTAAAAGTCAAGTCATACTTTTTCTTTACTGTTGTTTTTCCCAGCAGAGTGGAGTGGGAGGATGAATTTGGATGCATATCAAATGGTGCTGGAATAGTAAAGAGAGATTTCCCTGCTGAAATATCAACAAAGGTTTACTGTGAAGGAATGAGAATGTCTTAGATCTTACTCCCTAGTCAATATGCAATGTTCTTTTAGACAGAAATCTATCCTATTTCTGTGAATGTCAAGATTAATTCTGATAAGGAATATGTTAATAAACTTATTTACATCAAAATGCAGAAAATTTGTTTATGACCAGTGCACAAAGGAATTGATAGTAATAAGATTACCCATAGGCTGGCTATGAAAGGGGCTTCTTGTCCCTTTAATGAACCTGAGCCTACTCTGTGCATCAGATTTGATGAATTTGGACAGGTTATCAAGGACAGACTGGCAGCCAACATCTCTCTTATTGGAAGTCCAGTAATGGGATAAAGATAAGCAAATACTATTTATTCAGATCTCTACATAGGATTAGAAAGTTATTTGCATTGAATAAAAATCAAGTAAGGAATTTTATAGGTCCTCTGTCAAGACACATTTTACTTAATTGAAATTGTTGATATTCCCAATTGTATATAATGTCAAGGAAGAGAAAAAACTGCTCTTCATATATTGTGTGATTGTGTGACCCTTTCAAGGCTAATATATGATCTTCTAAAAGTTGCATTTTCTTACACCAAAAGAATTTTTATAATCCCATTCAGAAGTTAATATTGTTTATGTGTAAGATAAATTTTGTATAGGATAATTTTATTCTTATTGTCAAAAAAAAAATCATGCATCAAGGAGGAGTTGTTGCTTTGCTGCAAAACTTGGTATGCAGTTATTTCTCAATCAGATATGCAAATGTTTAGAGTTGTGATGTGATTAGATGAAAAGGCTTGCTACCATAGGGTATAAAAGTGCTTCCTCTGTTGCCCTATAAAAGGTTTTCAGAAGCTACTTGTTTGTAGTTTACCTATTGTGGAGAGATATTTGATCACTAGACATACTGTTATGATGCAATTAAAAAAAATTTGCCCAGTTAGCAGAGTTAGAGAAGATCTCGATTATTGGAATGAGAGAATCTGGATGGTCAAATCAATGAATTTCCTAGCACCTAGGCCAAAGATGCGAACCTAAGGCATGCATGCCCAAAGTAGTACACTGGAAAATTTTTTGGACATGCAAAACTTTAAGCCGATATATTGCTTTTAATTAAATTAATGTTCAGATTGGCAGATAAGATATAGTTCATACAGAAATTTAGCCAATTCTGGAACGCAGTCTTAAAATGATTCGCCACTGCTGACCTAGTCATTCTGATGAGACTGTTAGTAAATGTTGGGGCCAGTGGATGAGTAAGGGTATGCACACACAGTGATGAGGCTCAGGACATCTTCAACAGACCATCAGTAGAGAAGACCATTTGCTCCTTCAACAAGCATAAACAGATCCAAGCATTTCATTGTCTGTCAACATTGTCACCATCGTTACAGGTTCCAGTCTCTGCCAAAATTATTTCAAGGTGCTTGGCTGAAGGACATTTGGTCTTGTGTTACTATTAACAGGCACCATCATTGCTTGTGTTTGAAGTGGTGTTATGCATAATGAAATTGGACTGCTCTAGAATGGAATACCAGGTTATCTTCAGTATTAAATCCAGGTTCAATTTGGACACTGACAATAGCTGTGATCATGTCTGGAAGCCCTCTGGTCAGTGCTGCAATTCTGTCTTTGGTGTCAAATGACACACCACCCCACAGTTGTGATGGTCTGGGGAACCATTGCGTTATGACAGCCAATCACCCCCCTTGTAGTGATTCAAAGGACAATGAGAGTATAGTGATATGTTCAGAACATCCTGCAACCACACGGTTACCTTTCCTGTCAAAAACTCCTTGCGGGCATTTTCTAGCAGGATAATGCTCAGCTGCACACAGCAAGGGTATCACAGGTATGTCTCTGCTAGGTTGCCACACTTCCATGGTCTACCCAGTCATCAGATTTATTGCCAATAGAATATGTGTAGGACCATTTGTGACACCAACTTATGCAGCCTATGAGTTTGCATACTTTAGAGATCCAGTTACAGCAACTGTGGATAAATATTCCACAGAATACTATACAGGCCTTGCATGCCTCTATGCCTGCATCACATCTTGTCTGGAGGTGGCCCAACAGAATACTAGAGTCTCCTTTCATGTGTTCGGTTTTCAGTAATAAAGTATCCTTTTGCTCTGATATTGTAATCACTTGCTTATATTAATGTTACAATCACACACACAAAATTTCATTCGATTCTAATAACTCCTTCTAAGAGCATGATTTTTTTGACTGTGAGTGTATTAGAGATGCAGAATAAATTATAGATGGTTGCAATAGTGGACTGCTTTCTGCTTTTTTTTCTAATTCATACATTTCTGCATAAAAGTATAGATTGTGAAATGATTTGTTTATGCACTGGATTCATAAATATTAACTTAAAATTGCTTTTTTAAGTTAGATTGTTAATAGAAGTTAAAACTGTTTTTCTAACTTAATATTTATCTCTTAAACTACTGCTTCTACTCGTATTCATAACTGGATTCATAAATATTAACTTAAAACTGTTTTTCTAACTTAATATTTATCTCTTAAACTACTGCTTCTACTCGTATTCATACTACTTACTTTTATATTTAAGCACTATCAGCAGTTGAGTCTATTATGTTTTGCTCAGTAGCTAATGTTTTCGGTATTTATTATACCATCTTCAGGCTACATCTCAAATCGAACTGCGTTCTTTATTCTATAATGTTCTATTCGAAAACGAACTTTTATAACAGGAATAAAATAAACAAAATAAAAATAAAAAATAACTAAAAAATAAAAAACGGTTGCCATAGTGCTAAAACTATCAGCTGTATCACGATGTTTCCATTTTTTAAACACCTGACGCTCACAAACTCTTGCTCTAGACGTTGCTACTTCCGGTTTCCTATTACGTCTATCGCGTAGTTCCAAGACGGGGGGAGGTCTATTGCCGTCCTATCATTTAGTAAACATTCTTTGTTTTGCCTAGATCTTATTTCTATGGTTTCTGTGGTAAGGGCTTGTTTACTACGTTTTAGCGGTCTAATAATTTTCGTTTCTTCCCACTTTATCATTAAGTCACTACTATATGCCTCAGTCGCCAACGCTGTTGTTAATCTCCCTTTTTTTAAATCCACTTTGTGCTCTTTAATTCTTTGTGCTAGGGTCCTAGTGGTGACACCTATGTACGATGCGGTCGATCTTGTGTCTTTCTTTTCAACTGGTATCATGTATACACCTTGTTTCTCCATATCTTTCTTGGGGTCTTTCTCGTTTCTAAGTAGGTCAAATATTGTCGGTTCTCTTTGTATAGCCACCTTTTTATTTAATTTTTTAGCAGCTTTATCCACAAAATTATAGTTCTTTAAGCTATAGGGGGCTACTATATACCCTTCTTGCGGTGTTGATTGTCCTTCACTCTGTACTTGGTTATTGCTTGTTCTATTGAGTTTTTGTTGGACTTCCTTCTTTATGCTTTCCATAAATGCTCTCGTATAACCGTGCATTTTTCCCACTTGTCTGATGTAATCTAACTCCTTCATTAGGTCAGAATTTTCTGTGCAGTATAGGATGGCTCTCTTGTAATAGTATCTAAAAGCTGCTTTCTTATATGTGTACGGGTCTTGGGACCAATTCGGTATAATTATTGGTTCGTACGCTGGCTTCCGGTACACCGCCGTCTTCAACCTCCCATTCATATTTGTTATATCAATATCCAAATAATGTATGTTGTGGCGACTGTTTTGCTCCTCCTTTAGGGTCAGACCATAGCTATCTATGCTGAAGGCTTTAGTAAACAACTGTGATAGAATTTCGTCATTATCATTGCTATTCCAAATCACCATGACATCGTCCACGTATCTAACGTAGAGTCTTATTTTTGGTTTGAATCGTGGTATTACTTGGCTTTCAACCTTCCTAAGTATGATTTCCGCCAGGGGGCCTGCCATTGGGCTTCCTATGGGCACCCCTGTATTTTGTTCGTAAACTTTGCCTCTGAATTGGAAGTAGGACCCGTGGCAAATAATGTATGCAATATCTCTGAGAAGGGCGGTTATCTCGTGGGCTTGCGGGAGATTTTCGATCATGAAACAGTAGAACTCAATACATGTCGGTTCAAGTTTTAAATTCGGGTATAAACTCTCATAGTCATATGTTGTAAAAATGTCTCCTTCTCCGAGCATTGTTCCTCTTATTTTCTTAAGAACATTCGCTGTCGATGTTGCCGAAATATCATTTCTGTCTAATATATTTGTGCACCATTTAGCGAGAGTTTTCTCTAGATTAAACGTGGGTGCATTTAATCTAGAGAAAACTCTTTCATAAGAAAATAAGAACAACAATGCTCGGAGAAGGAGACATTTTTACAACATATGACTATGAGAGTTTATACCCGAATTTAAAACTCGAACCGACATGTATTGAGTTCTACCGTTTCATGATCGAAAATCTCCCGCAAGCCCACGAGATAACCGCCCTTCTCAGAGATATTGCATACATTATTTGCCACGGGTCCTACTTCCAATTCAGAGGCAAAGTTTACGAACAAAATACAGGGGTGCCCATAGGAAGCCCAATGGCAGGCCCCCTGGCGGAAATCATACTTAGGAAGGTTGAAAGCCAAGTAATACCACGATTCAAACCAAAAATAAGACTCTACGTTAGATACGTGGACGATGTCATGGTGATTTGGAATAGCAATGATAATGACGAAATTCTATCACAGTTGTTTACTAAAGCCTTCAGCATAGATAGCTATGGTCTGACCCTAAAGGAGGAGCAAAACAGTCGCCACAACATACATTATTTGGATATTGATATAACAAATATGAATGGGAGGTTGAAGACGGCGGTGTACCGGAAGCCAGCGTACGAACCAATAATTATACCAAATTGGTCCCAAGACCCGTACACATATAAGAAAGCAGCTTTTAGATACTATTACAAGAGAGCCATCCTATACTGCACAGAAAATTCTGACCTAATGAAGGAGTTAGATTACATCAGACAAGTGGGAAAAATGCACGGTTATACGAGAGCATTTATGGAAAGCATAAAGAAGGAAGTCCAACAAAAACTCAATAGAACAAGCAATAACCAAGTACAGAGTGAAGGACAATCAACACCGCAAGAAGGGTATATAGTAGCCCCCTATAGCTTAAAGAACTATAATTTTGTGGATAAAGCTGCTAAAAAATTAAATAAAAAGGTGGCTATACAAAGAGAACCGACAATATTTGACCTACTTAGAAACGAGAAAGACCCCAAGAAAGATATGGAGAAACAAGGTGTATACATGATACCAGTTGAAAAGAAAGACACAAGATCGACCGCATCGTACATAGGTGTCACCACTAGGACCCTAGCACAAAGAATTAAAGAGCACAAAGTGGATTTAAAAAAAGGGAGATTAACAACAGCGTTGGCGACTGAGGCATATAGTAGTGACGTAATGATAAAGTGGGAAGAAACGAAAATTATTAGACCGCTAAAACGTAGTAAACAAGCCCTTACCACAGAAACCATAGAAATAAGATCTAGGCAAAACAAAGAATGTTTACTAAATGATAGGACGGCAATAGACCTCCCCCCGTCTTGGAACTACGCGATAGACGTAATAGGAAACCGGAAGTAGCAACGTCTAGAGTTTGTGAGCGTCGGGTGTTTAAAAAATGGAAACATCGTGATACAGCTGATAGTTTTAGCACCATGGCAACCGTTTTTTATTTTTTAGTTATTTTTTATTTTTATTTTGTTTATTTTATTCCTGTTATAAAAGTTCGTTTTCGAATAGAACATTATAGAATAAAGAACGCAGTTCGATTTGAGATGTAGCCTGAAGATGGTATAATAAATACCGAAAATGTTAGCTACTGAGCAAAACATAATAGACTCAACTGCTGATAGTGCTTGAATATAAAAGTAAGTAGTATTCTAACTTAATAATATAAGTTAGAAAATATAGAATTTTAGCATCACTTTTGTGAACAATTGACTGTAATTTGCTTTTTAAATTATTAAATATTTTATATTGGTAATTTGATTAGTTTCCAGCTTAATTTGATACTAAAAATTTTGTATAAATATCCAATAAGAGGATAAAGTGATTTGATATAGTGATTTGTTATGGAAAAAAATCCAAGAAAAATGAAATCAAAGAAAAGCATATTATTTTATTACAAAATTCAGAAATTCAGTGTATTGCTTTACTGTAATAATTCTATTTCTATTAGAATGAATCAGCAGAGTATTTTGTAATTATTAAAAAATTAAAAAAACAAAAAAATTGAACTTACAGCAGGTACTGAATTGGCCCATTTCACTGATAAATTTTTGGATAATACAGTTTTCCCATTCAAAGCTGCCAATGCCTTTTCTGCTTCACTTCTAGTTTCATAAGTAACAAAACAATATCCTCTTGGTTGACCTTTTAAGGGACCAGATTTATGGAAAAGAAAGTCAAATTTCTTAACTGTACCAAATTTTTGCAAAACTTTGATAAGATGATATCTAAAAAATAAAATAATAAATTTTTCTCAATAATAATCATAATTTCACTTTCCAAAGAATACAAAATGGCAACAATATTTTCTAATTAGTTTTAAGCTTTTATTAAGAAAACCATGAAATGTTTTCTAAGTTTTAATAGTTTTATGCTCAGCATACCATAATTATGTAGAAAATAACTGAAATTTAAATATTAAGACATTTATCAAATCAGCATTAGATACCTTTATAGTGATGAATCATATAATTACATTATTTAAGAAATTTAAGGTTTCCTGAAACACACATAGGAATAATTGCTGCTTTTTAAAAATATTGGTAATAAAATGATCTTGATTATATCATAATGAAATGGTAATAGCATTATATAAAATAGTTTTTGGTCTCTAAATTATTGTGATACAATTTAATTAATGATATAATCAATCATAAATTAACATTTACTAAGGGGATTTTGGCAATCCAAATAATACTATCAAGCCAAACTTTCGTAGCATAAATTAAAAATAATAATTATTAATTTGGCAGTTATTCAAAAATAAATAGCTAGGGGAAGTTTGGCTTGATAGGATTATTTGAATAATGATATATTGTTAAAACTTAAATAAAAATCTTGTAAAATAATAATTTATTAAGTAATTTTTTGCATGAAAACATTTAATTATGCATTTTTGTATTCAGCATCCAAAATATTAAAAATTCAACAGCTTTCATATTTTTTACTATTATTCATTTTGGAAAAACAAATAAGGAATAAAATAGCATTTAAGAAAAAATAATTCTTCGTAAGCAAAAACTTCTTTTGGAAAATGACTCGGCTCTTTAATCACACTAAAATATATCTGTAACGTGTGATTAAAGAGATGAATATCTTGTCAAAGACATTTTCAAAACAAATTTATAAATATATAGGTAATGAATATATACTATATTTGCCAAAAACAAGTCTTATAATTAACTTAAAATTGCCAAATTTTGAAGTTTTTATTTATATATTTTCTGAAGATTTCTGTGGAAAAAAACACACACACACTCTTTAAAAAATACACAGATAAACTAATTTTTTTTAAAATTTATTTCATGAATAAATTTATATATATATATATTCTATTTTTCAATTCTTATGGAAAATGTTTAATCCTTACTCTGTTAATCTGCTATCCAAATTTCCAATCCACAATCTTTTGTCATCAGCTTCTTGAGGTGGACTTGGATCTAATGGCAATGGTATACTTGGTATCTTAAAGCATAAATAAATTTATATTAAAATTAAAATATTTCTATATAAATTAATTACCTTAAATTTTAATTATATTAAAATTAAAATATTTCATTTTATAATTCAATTTTTAAATTTCTTAAAAATTTCTCTTGGCTAATGTGCTATATTCAACAAAATATATTTTTGAAATCATTATGAAATTAAAAAAAAAATATATATATTTTCAGCTATATAGCATCAAGTCATTTTAACTGGGAAAAAAGCCAACATACCTTAAAAATAATAATATGCTATATTTAATTACTAAATAGATCTATTTTAATTTCAAGGATATTGTTTTTCATATACAGTAGAGTATTGATTATCCAAATTAATTGGGACCAAGGTTGTTTGATTAATCAAAGAATTCAGTTTATTGAGAATATTCAGTTTATACAAAAAAATTATAATTTTAAGTTTACTATTAAAGTATTTGTATTGTATTTTAAAGTATGAAATATTATAAAAAATAATTAATTTAGAAAATAGTTTTTAAATAGTAATTAAAATGAATACACAATGACTAAAATTAACATCCGATTTTTAACTACTGTAATGATGAAATAAGGTTACTTTGATGCTATTCTGCATATATCTTTGATTAAATAATCAGAAATGAATAATTAAGCAGTAGCAATCAATCAGCATTACCATGAATGTACTAAAAACAGAGATACTGTCTTTTGGGTAGCAGTGGTTTGGATAATTAATAGTTAAAATAATAGATGCTCTACTATATTATTTATAACAGTTAATATTGTACACCAAATTACAGAATATGATGATGAATTTTCAGATTAACTAATAGCAACATAACCTGTTTTGCTATAAATAAAAAATTTAAGTGTTAACTATACTTAGTTCTATTTCTAATTCCATCTTATCAAATATAACTACAAATATCCCTTATAGTTCTAGAATTCTAACAAACTGCTTAATTTCCAAGTGACAATTTATAAAACTCAACTCAGCACATTCAGCAGTAGGATTACAAAACTAAACATTTTTAATTTCCAATAATGTTTTCAGTATACAATGAATTGAGAATGTATTGCTCAACTGACGATAGTATCATTGTATACTGAAAACGTTATTGGAGACTGAAAATGTTTAGTTTTGTAAACCTACTGCTGAATGTGCTGAGTTGAGTTTTATAAAAATATTCCTTATTTTAGGAAATTTTTATTTTATGAATCTTTATGTTAACAAACTGCTATTACTTTAATCTGTAATTCAATATCTCAACACTATAATTGATATTAAATTTGAAACATTAATCCAAAGATTCTTGATTCAATTCCAGGCTATGGTGAATTTTTATTCTAAAAAAATTAATCTAAAATTATAATTATTAGATAATTTTTAACAGTTTCAAAATTAATGGTAGTAAGTAAACAGGTTAAATCCCCACTAAATTTATTAATAAGTTATTTGAGAATGATAGTCATTCTTCAGATCATGGCAGTTTGTGATTATGAAAATTATTCCAGCTTTTATATCTAGAATCAGCAATGGAAATGTTGTATCAAATGTTATTATTACAGCACTTAAATAATAATATATATAATCTACTACAATAAGGGATTTATGTCATATCTACTAAAAGTATTCTTTATGCTCAAGGATAAATACTATCTGATGTATATCATTAAAAGTCAAATAATACTGGGATATTTAATAGAATTGGTTCTCATATACAGAGCTCTCTATATTGACAACAGTTGGGAATGAATTCAAGATATTGACAAATTCAAGAATGATAATTTGTCAATATAAGTATGAAAAATCCAGAATATGTGATATCTAACTTAATAATCTAGATATAACACACTTCCTTACCCAAAAATCTTGCATAGTCTGCATTTTTTAGATTCAATATCAGAACTGAAGATGCAAATTATAATATGACTGTTTCAGAAATCAACATTTAAGAAATCCATAAATAATATATTAAACAATCACAGACCATATAAATTAGATATATTCCATGATTTATTTATATATTGCAATTCTAAAAAATTCAGTAATATAAGATATTTATATTCAACAGGAACACAGACACGGACACACACACAGATACAGACACAAACTAATAGTCTTAAAAAGGAAAAGAATAAACTTACATTAAGTTACACTACAGGTGAATGAGAAATCCATAGATATTGTGTTTTGCATATCAATTAAAAAAGAAAGTAGAATAATTATCAAATACTAAATTATTGTATAAGATATGTATAACAATCTTCAGTCTGCTGCAAACTGATAAGTCTACAATGGAAAAACCAACAAGTAGGTGTATAAGAAATTCCTATGACAGATTATTGTATAACCTATATTTATATAGGTTATATGACATCCAACTTGGCAACAAAGATTAAAGAACAGAAGAGGATGTTCATATAAGAAAGAAATATATGACCTTAAGAATAAAAGCTCTTGAAACAGACCTGAATATAGATTGGCAGGCCTTATTGCATTGATTTGTAAAGAATTTTCTGAGCTATGTAGAAAAGACTACTTGATGCAGAAAATACTAAGGTGCCTATCATCATTTTCAATATTTGAAAAGGATTCTGTTGTTATTCTTATACCATCAATAAATTGATATCTAAGTTACAAATAATTTGTCTCTCTCATATACAGATGTATCTCAATGCCCGCACTACCCTTTTTTCTTGAAATCAGGATGAGATATGAAGTAGGAAGAATAATCTTGATTACCAAAGTCTATCCAGAGAATCGAATGGTCATGTTAAAAATTTTGTGACCCTTCAAAAATAGAGGTGTTAGGAATCAACTGTGAAAATTCAAATGGAAACAAAGCAATGTCAAAACAAACATCTTTTGCTTGAGATTTTTAGTTTTGAGTTTTTTAATATCATGTATGAATTTCAAGATATCACAAAAAAAAAAAAAAAGATGCTATTATATGTAATGCCAATTGGGCTATTTTGCCATCACAGGTTGGCACAAAGTCATAACCAAGAAGAAGAGTTTCCAATTTGTTTCAGCCCTTTATGTACCTACCAGTTATCCTCTTGCAGATTCTTCTTATTTTTTGAATAGCTCAATCAACATTTTATATACGTAGTAACATCCTTTTTTTGTGATATTTTGGAATCCGTATATGATATTAAAAACTTTTCAAGCAAATATTATTTTTGATAGTTCTATTCAATCATACCCAAATCAACATACATTACCATTTGAATTTTCAAAGTTGACATTTATCATCCCTATTTCAAGAGGTCTCACAAAATTTTTAATATGATCATTTGATTCTCCAGATAGACTTTGGTAATCAAGATTTTTCTCCCTTCTTCCTATCTCATTACATTTCTGAGAAAAAAGGATGGGATAAGTGCTGTGATGCATTCTAATATAAGTTGTCTTGCCTCTAAACAGCATTTGCCTATTCAGTTCATTTGATCTGGGTGGATACTGATTCAATTCTACATCAGCTGCTGTTGAAAAAGTAAGTTGAATTGTTTCCACTGATTTATAGTGAAGAATGAATCAACAATTGGAAGTATGTTGCACTTCATCTTGAGGATTTGAGAGCAACTCCTTGTTCCAGATTTTTCAAAAAGGATCTAGGTCTGACTCATTGAATCCCATCCATTCTTCACTTCATACCAGATCTGACTAAATATAAGCAATCCATGGTAAATATTGGAATTGCACTGCCATATAGTAACTTCTGGAAGAAAAACAATATGAAACAAGGGAAAAAATCTCACCACAGGTAAGAGAGCATGATGGTCATGAATAGAGTTGCTGGCAAAACAACGAAGGACAGCTGGAAATACAATAGGTGATCAATTAACAAACGTAATCCATTCAAAGATGATGTTTGCTACCTAAATTGTTCGTTAACTGATTTACCATAATATTCATGGCAATTTTATTAATTTGTTCTGGAGACCCCAAAAAATAGTAAGAAATTATATAATTTTTTATGTTTATTTATATGTAATAATAATAATACATACATACACAGTCTTGTATTTTCATCGATCGTGTTTATTTTCCATTTGTGGGACGTTAAAGAATCTGTCTAATGTCTATTGCTTTCCTCTCTTCTTCAGGATTTTTCAGAAGTGATTAATAGCATTGTCATTGCAGAGATCCCCAAGTCTATCGACCTCAACCTGGTATGGATGCCATTCTAAGACCAAAAAATTGTAAAATCAACCTGGTATGGGTGCCATTCTAAGACCAAAAAATTGTAAAATTAACCTGGTATGAGTGCCATTCTAAGACCAAAAAATTGTAAAATCTCTCCAATCTGGTATGGGTGCCATTCTAAGACCAAAAAATTGTAAAATCTCTCTCTAATCTTCTTTAATATTCTAAGACCAAAAAATTGTAAAATCTCTCTCTTACCTTCTTTAATAATGTTTGATTTGTTTACGTTGTCTTCAAGTTCATTTTAATCAGGAAAAATTACTGTTCTTCAGACGAAAAAATTTCCAAAAAATTGTAAAATCTCTCTCTTACCTTCTTTAATAAATCTTTGACATCAAAATATTGTAAAATCTCTCTCTTACCTTCTTTAATAAATCTTTGATGTTTAAGTTGTCTCCAAGTTCATTTTAATCGGGAAAAACTACTGTTCTCTCATCCGTTAAATCTCTCTCTAACCTTCTTTAATAAATCTTTGATTTGTTTTACGTTTCAAGTTCATTTTAATTGGGAAAAATGACTATTCTCCCATCCTTACCCATAAGTCCAAGAACATGCAAGGCTTAAGCCTGTCATTCTGTTAGATTAGTTAAGTCACCATATCCTCATAGGATATTTTTATTTGGAGGCAGCCACTTATAAAGCCTATCACAGGTTGGCCAACACCCATGATAGGGTCAACCAGATGGTTGACAGATGGATGGGTTCAACAGAATTTAATTTTATTTTACCATTATCATCATTTATTATTATTTTTGTTTGATTTATTTACTTATTTTTATGGTTGCCAGTAGAAATTAATTACAAGCTATTGCTCAAATGACAATACTACATTATGTTTGAAAAGTTCCTCAATTTCAAAAAGGTTAATATCATTGATTAAAATTTATAAATATAATAAACAATACTAATTGTTTATGCATAATATTTATTGCTGGAGGAATGGAAAAATTAATATTTATTTCTATTAGTATAAAAAGTCTAGTGTAACTATGAAATATTAATTTATTGTAATGTAATAATATTTATTATTGAGGACCAAATAAGCTAGAACATTGCATAAAACAGTGTTTCTCAAACTTTTTTCATTCATGACCCCATTTTTCATTATGACCCCAGGTATTAAATACAAAATAAAACATACAAGTACATAAATCATTTTACACACTTAAGATGAACACAATCAACCAACTACACTGAAAATTCATATGTTGTCATACGTTAAATATTGGGCGTTTGTGAAATTACATATAAACTGAAATTCAAGTGTTTGAATTTAATTTTTGTGACCCCAGCATTTTGCTTCGCAACCCCAAATGGGGTCGCAACCCATAGTTTGAGAAGCACTGGCATAAAACATTTCGTTAATAATTTGCTGCTATTACCATCTTTAAAGAATTCCTGTATTTCAACTGGCCAAGAATTAGATTGTTATGAAAATATGAGATTGTTTTCTCCAGGGATCAAATAGATTACAGTTATAATATGTATAACATTGTCTATCTTGCCAGAGTTACAGTTGCAGAGATTATGAGTTAAAATTTTAAACCGAAAAAGATAAGAATTTAGTTTACCATGCACAGTCAGAAATTGTGTGACTGCATAATGAAATTTTCCAAACTTTATTTTTAGTCTATCATATATCATGGGGAAGAACAGATGAATAATTTTCCCTTTTTCATCTTCCCTTTTTTCTATCTTTTTTCTTTCTTCATTCCATTGTTTTAGTGAACTCTGACAGTTTTTGACAAATTGAACAGAGAGAACAGAGAATGAAATGTTTTTATTAAAGTATGCTGAATGTGCCAGAACAGCAGCTAATTCATTTCCATGACAACCAGAGTGACCCTTTATGCAAAAAACCTGTGTGTTATATAATACATATTTGAAAAGGGAGTAAAGTTTAAAATATAAATTTAGAGGATATTTTTGGTCTTTGCAGGTGAGTAATAATGTTTTGAGAATCAGAACATAGTAAGACATTATGGATTTGTTGTTCTTTAATAAAACTCTGGGCTTTCTTCATTGCCCAGGCCTCAGCTTGTGTAATAGTACAATTTGGATTCAATTTAAAATCTGAATATTGAATAATCTGGTTGTCATTTAGAAAACAAAATACTGATCCCACCCCATTGGCAGAACAAGATCCATCAATAAAAATTTTGTGTTTGTGAGTGTCATTGTAAATTGTTATGCCATCTAAGTGACTGTAGGCTAGATTGGGGAACAGTCGAAAATCAGTTGCTCTATCAATACTGTATTTTATTAAATTGTGTTTAAAAACACCATCCTTTTTTGCATAGAAAAGATCAACATTTTCTTAAATAAGGATATCTAGAGGGATTTTACCTGCCACAATAATAGCAGATTCTCTGGAAATTGTTCTATAGCCTTTTATTAATTTAATGACCACTCTCCTTTGGAATTTTAAAAGAAGTTCTCCTTTTTAAGTTTAGACAGACTCTCTCCCCAAACCGGACCAAGGGCTTGGACTCATTGAGTTGCATTGAGATTCTTGAGAATACTGATTCAAATGAGCAATGAACAGTAACAAGGCAAGGAATAAAAAAAGATGCTTACTTTTAAGAAATTCTGAAAAAAGAAAAGAGGTATTTATCTTGTAAGGTTCAGCTTTTGATTTCTTTAAAATATAGCTAAACTTGTTCATTGTAATTTATATTATTGGACATTATTGATTATCCAGATGGTCTAATTATAGTTCCCTCTTTTGTTAAATTTTTGTTTGATTTATCAAGTTTCATATTTTTTGATAAATCTTTCATAAGTATAAAATAAGTGAATTTATTTTTCTTAGTTAAAATTTTAGCTCTGGAACCAATTGCTCCATTTTAACATTACATTTATAGAAAAATTAGCCTTGTTTTATACTATTTTGAACAACATTGCCAGTCTTAAAATGACCAATGAAATAATTTTGGAAATAACTACAGTGAAAACTGATTTTACAACCACCTATATAAGAAGACCACCTGATGTGACAACCACGATTTTATGGGAACAAATTTTTTCCCATAGAAATAATGCTATTTGATCCTCCATAAGATGACCACCTTCTTAACATGACCATGACCATCATTTTTATAGATCAAACATAAAGTGAAACCATAATTTTTTAACAACACTACTAATTGTTTATCTTTATTGCTTACATCAGTACTGTTTTCTTTTAAACTTAAATTTCACTTAAGCCAAACCATTACAATTGAAAAAATTGCACTGTATGAATTTTTCCCCATGATTCATCAGACGAGAATGACAGAGTGCTGGAATAGCACTCTGTCATTCTCGTCGGATGAATACAAAATCCCAGTCTTATTTTTATTTAATGTGATATCTTTTTAATATTCAGATTCCTTAGATTTGTATCTATGACATGATAATTAAATTATATATTAAAAATCATAACGTGAAGGCCTATGGTAAAAAGTGATATAAGGGAAACAGGGAAAGTGAAAACAGTCAGCCACTGGATTCAGATGTTTGTGTTCTATGCAAGCGTATTAATCAAATGTAATCTCATACATGTGTGATGCTATCACTGCACTTTAGATGTTGAAACATGGCTAAACTATGGACTAAACAAAAAGTTAATGTCTTGAATTTAGAACAGAGAATAAGAACGATTTAAGACAGTAAGAAAGGTCTTTCTGAATGAGCATTAGAAGAAAAATTTAATGTGGAGAAAACACAGATCCACAAAATATTGTCTCAAAAAGAAATTATGACTAAATGGAGGAACAACAGAAATCACAACCTTAAGCGAATGACACCCTGCAAGAAACATGTTGAAGAATTAATCTGGCATCAACAATAGAAAATAATAATAAAAAATTGTCGTCTCAATTAAACAACATCGAACACTGCTTTGCCATAGAAATTATAAGAAATAAAAGTAAAATTATAAAAAATATACTATCAATATATTGATAGTTTTTTTTTCCATACTAATCAAATATGTTATGTTTTTGAATAAATGATATACTGTGTTATAAATTGTAACAAAAACAAACATTTCAATTTTATTAAAACTAGAAATTCCCCGCTCATATAAATGAGCGGAAATATACTATTGTGATCTAATCTTATCTTGCAAATTTATTTACTATATATTTTATTAAGAATTAGTTCAAATGTGTAGTAATTGCACGGGGGCCCGTGGAGGCTGCCTCCCAAGGGGGCCATGCCCCCAACAGCTCCACTACATGGGTGGGGCCACGGGGGCCCAGGCCCGTGGGACCCGGTTTCATCTCCCCAGTGGGCCTTGTGGGGAGGGCTGCACCCACCAGAGATCAAGAGGCCTCCATTGGGTGGGGGCCATCCCCAACGGGCTCGGTTGGATGCCCCCTGGTGGGCTGCATCCAATTTCATCTCTCCACCAGCACCAGGGTCCGCGTGGGGTGGGGATGCACCCTCGTGAAGGGGTAGTTTACAGCATGATGAATGGTTATAATTTCTTTGTGTGATAAAATATAAATTAGGTTTAGTTTACAATTATTGTTATTGACATTCGTTCTAATCAGCGACTTTGCAAGTTAATTACATAGGAGGTTTAATATGACCATCATTCAGATATTCCAAACACTATATATGGTGCACAACATCCTCCATGGTGACACACAACATATCAGTGTGGAAGATATTGTTGCTGCATGCAGTTCTTTGAACATCTCAATGGTGGTAATATTGAACCTCATTTGTAATTAATAATAAATGTTGGCATGTATTGTTCAGTAACTTGATGTGTGCTCTCTCATTTGGCCATTACACATTCCTTAATAACACATTCTACACTTCTGCAGTAACTTTTGGTAGTAAATTTGTTTTCTTTTAAAATCAATCCACATGTTCCATTGTGTACGTCCATTGAATTTTATTATGTTTTGTCCAATACATGATGTGCTAGGGGGCTCTGAACAGCTCACATTATTTTATAAAGCCAGCTGGTAAAAGAACTTTATTTATACAAAATATGGTATATTGTTTTGTAGTATTAAATTTTAAGTAGAAAGTATTTATCAAATTAGACTGTTATGAAAATGAAGGGCATACTAATTTTTTATGAAAAAGGGAGGTGCAGACACAGAAAGTTTGGAAACCACTGTATTAAGTAATTATGGACCATAAGATTCTAATTGAGATAAGTATGATAGAGTTCCAACCCTAATCTGGTCAACCTTTGATCAGGGAAGTTTCCACTTTGAACTCTCTGATGACTAATGTAATTTGAAACATATTTAGTAGTTTGAAACCTGGGGAAGAGCAGGGGGACACAAAATGACAAAAAACATGGGGAAATAAATTCCAAAAGAGGATGGCAATCAATGCCAAGAAAATCCTGTCTATTAATTATTCAACTTATCAAATGAGAGGGAGGGATCTGAAACAACAAATCAGAACAAGATTTGAGATGCATTCCTCCTATATAAAAGCTCTCTGATAGAATGATACAATATCCATCACTTTTCCCCCACTTTTTCCTTCAGAAAACAATTTGAAGAATCCCTATTAGGAAGAGGACATCCAAATACAAAAAAGTTAAAGATTTATTGAGATGAGGAGATGTGTGTAAAGAAGTTAAGAACATTCTAATACACAAAGAAATTAAGATTCATCGAGGTGTCTCTTTTCATTCTTCCAAGGTGAATGGATTAGAGGCATTGTTTCCTATTTTGGAATTAAATAAGGAAATAGAATTAGATTCAAAACTCTGGTTGTAAATTGGATATCTCTCCCACTTACATTCAATATTGTTAGCATTAATGATGTATGCATTGTTTTAATTAATAAAGATTATAGTTTATCCTAATAACTGTCTCTTCTTTTCTATGTTGAGTATTGGCCTATTACCCACACTTTTGTGTTGGAGTATCATGAATCAAACTGCTCATGGTTTCAGATCTTTGCTGAAGTTCAATTTATCAGTCATCCAGACTATCCTCGGTCAGTCATCCAGACTCCCACACTGTATGCATGGAATTTCATTTAAATGGCCTTATTTATTCAAATAGTGAACAGGATTTGGAAAATTTTTAAAATTATAAAAGAAATTATTGATTTATTTCAGTGAATATCATACTGTTCTAATACTTGAAGTTTGAGTGTTGGCTTATATATGGATTTCACATTTTTATCAATTTTCGCACTCTAAAGTCAGGAACGGCTTATATATGGATCAGTTTATACACAAGTATATACAATAAACAAAAATATAAGTACAATAAACAAAGATAGTTTTTGAAAATGAAAATTAATATCAAAAATAAATATCATATAAAGCTTTTCATTAAAATTGGATACAGCTATAATAAATAATGAAATTTTATCTTGTTTTATTTATATTGAATGTTACAATTTGGTTTAAAAGTTTTTATTAGTAGAGGATGAGAAGGCAGAAAATGACTTTTTTGGTAATATTATATTTGTTGTAAAAATTGATTATTATTCATTTTTAATAGTTTCTAATTTATTAATTTATTTTTAATAGTTTCAAACTAATAAAAATGAAACTATGACATTATTTCAACTTTTCTCTTAAAATTAGTAGTTAGGGAACTTTATACAAATATGGTTTTTTATTTTTAAAGTAAATTTCTTTATAGCATACAATATAATGAAGACATTTTAGAAAAAATCTTTGAATTGAATTATCTTATTGAAATAATATTATATATTATTATAACTATATATCTACCGTATATACTCGAATATAAGCTGATCCGTGTATAAGCCAACCCTCTCGACTTCAGAGTTTGAAAATCGGTAAAAATGCATAACCCGTATATAAGCCTACCCCACGACTTTAGTGCTTAAAATTCGATAAAAATTTAAAATCAATATTTTATTAAAACTTTAACTATATACATATAAAATAAATTATTATAATACAAACAGCAATATATCAATTTAAAAGATAAAATTTTACTTTACCCAAAGCGATCGAACGCATCGTGTTGCCGACTCCAACCTGCATTTGTATAAGTGCATCAGATAGACGACGCCGCACTGCCTGATGCTCCGCGATGCAGAAATTCTTGACAATAATCCAGCTAAAATGATTCAACATACATCTACATAAGATTCTTGGATTATTATCAAGAATTTCTGCGTCGCAACATATCAGGCAGTGCGGCATCGCCTATCTGATGCACTTATACTATATAAATGAAGGTTAGATTCGGTGGCGTGATGCGCTCGATAGCAACAGGTAAAGTAAAATTTTATAACGAAGCAAAATTGATGTTAATGTATGACATCATCATTAGGATGACGTAGCTCCAGAAAAAATCAAGTTAACGAATAGTAATAAATTTTTATAATTTACATAAAAATATTTTCTTATTATTTGTTGTTATTGAATAACTGTTTTCTAAAAAAGTTCATATCACAGTAAAAATTCCATTAGAATACGTCTATGTCACACGTCTCCGAAGAGACCGTTCGAAGTTTCGTTTTCCCTATAGTTGAGTTGAGTTTGTATTCAATCAAATCTTTGATCATATTTTAAAATGAGTGGATCACCCAAGTTCAACTTGCTTCCTAAAGAATTGTGGCCTCCTAACAGTCCAGATTTGAATCCTTTGGACTATTACATATGGAGCGTTGTATGTAAATAATTAGTATTACATGTCCTTATTGACCAGTTATTTTATGCATGGTTATAACAGTAGCTGATGGATACAAAACCAAACATGGCTTTTGTTCCATGATACATTATATAGTATAACTGTTCCTTCTTCACTACTTACATGTAATACTAATGATGCATGGATCAGATTTATTGATGACACTACCTCCATTAGATTTACTTTCAAAAACTGCAATATTCTCAGCTACTTTTCTTTGTTTAGGATTTTCTAGTGTTCTTAATAAATTGCATCTTTCCAATATATTTCTACATTGGGGCTTTGGGGCTGGAGTAAGATCTTTTCTGGGCCTGTAGGCACAAAACTTTTTAAAACAAATTATAAAGTTGTTTAATAATTTTAACCTGTTTTTGAAGCCCTATTCTCAGGCACTTAGGAATATGCCCATTGTGACTAGTAGATAATCTGGCCCTACTTTATATCATATCAATAAGCCCTCTGTGATAAAGCAGTTTTTGACAGATCTTTTTTCAACATCCAATCTATGATCTTTTAACTGCTTTTTCTAATGAACAAAACATATAACTTATATATCTTTCTTTACTCATAAATAAGTATTCTCAAAGATCCTTATTCATGATTGATATACACCCTTGATTTTTAGCTTGTCATCATCATTCCCGATTACATTAAAAAGAATGTTTCTTCTCATGAAAGAACGTTCATGAGAAGAAACATTTATGAGAAGAAATTTACATTAAAAAGAACGTTTCTTCTCACCAAAATCCTGTAAGTCTTTCTTTCAATCAGCTTCTTTAAGTCAAAGCTATGTATACAGGGTGCGTCAGCTAAATCCGGACAAATTTCAAATTGAATTTCCTGCCATATTATTTTTCACACATGATCAAAGAAATTTTTGTTTCTAATCCTTTTTTTTTGTTAAAATGTTTTATTTTCTTCAACTTTTTGCTTATCATAACTGCTCATGTAGGAATAACAATAATTTTTCCTCTCAGCTGCACGGAATCGCAATAATCTTTTGCTCTTTCAGATTTGGGATCAAATCTTCTTCAGAAAAAGTCTAAGCTCAATTTGTTTGTCGATTCTTTTCTTTTATTTTCTCTACGATGTTATCATAGATTTGGCAAATTGTGTGGACTCACGGTTTCGCCATATAAGAATCTCTAGTTGGTAAAAGAAAGAAGTCAGTCAATCCTCTTACAGTATTCCTGGATTCTTGAGTACAGTTTTCTTATGTTCTTGAAAATATCTAGTTTATTTGTTTAAAAAATTCAATTATATGATTTGCAGCTTTATTAATTTAACTTATTGTTATTAAGCTTACGCTCGATTAACAGTGCATTTCAGATTTTGGACAACGATCTCAGTTTGGCAATTTATTTATTTTGATCAATATTGAGGTATTTTATTAGGAAAATTTGCATAAAATCGACTTTTGTATCTTGCAAGGGTTTAATCCTAAAGTCGCATTCCTATAAGCAGGTCGAAGGAGCAATTCCATACTTAATGAATCGAATCAGATATGTGTCAATCAGGTTGAATTCAATGATTAATACCTGAAACCAAGGAAATTCGAGCATTATTTGAATTTTCGTTCCCATAATGTTCGAATTTTTAATGATTTATTATAGTAACTGTTTCGAATCACCAAAATTTATTGATTCAACTGAATAAATCGATCGTTAAAACTATAAAACTATAAATATAAATTTCTATAAAAAATCAGATATGAGAAAACTTTCTTACATAAATAGATTTTTTTCAATAGTTGATTTGCAATAAACGTATGCAAATATATTTAAAAAACATTTATATTTACATATTTATGACGTAAAAATCACTTCACAACATTTTAAAGTTTATAAGCCAAGCAACAAAATTATATAAAAAAGGTAACTCTCATTCAACGTTATAAACAGATATATTTTTGTGTTAATTGATTTGTTCTTATTAATATTTTCGAATATTTTGTTAGAAAATAAAATTCCACTCTCAGAATTTACAATTTTTTTAGTAACTGTTCTCAAATATATCAACTTTCTTATTGCAACTTAGTCACTTCTCGTTTGTCATCATTCATTTATGGATAACTGTATAGAAAGCAGACTTATATAAACCATATACTCAATAATCACAATAAAATTTGGATATTTTACAATGTAGATGTATGAAAAATTTTAATCTTAAATAATTTAAAAAAAGTAATTAAAAAGTTTTTGTTAATATTCTAATTATCTAATTTTCTGTTTAGAGATTTAACTTATCTGCGGATCATGTGGTTTCCTATTGAATAAACGAACATTTTATATAGTTTATGTTCTCAGAATAAATCCATAAAATATTCATAAAGCAAAACTTGCAAACAAATTTTCCATTTTAGGAACTTAACATCCATTTTTTTTTTATAAAAGCGAAAAAAATATTTATAAAAAAAATGAGATTAATATCTGTTTTGCGGACAAAATAAACAATTCTCTAATCTTAAAAAAATTCTGTTAGATACTCGAATGAATTGCAAAAATAATCGAGATAGTTAACAAACAGTAGACGCATCTAAATAGGAAGTCGAAGTAAGCGGCTTTATTTTTGCTTGATTATATTTTCTGCGAAACTAGAAACTTCATTCGAGAGAGTACGTTTATCAAGAGAGAGAGAGAGAGAGAATATTTCTACCCTCTTTCAATGCGATTTGCAAGAGGAAAGGAATTTTCTAGGCATCGTCTCAGATGGCATTGAGTAATCTTTACGGGCCAGCTGCCGGTTAAGGAAAGCGTGAAATGAAGTCCGGAAAGAAAACTGAAAATTATTCTTCAAATTTTCTTTTTTCAAACAATAGAATTATTACTAAAATTACGAGTTTTACAATTATAATCCGGTTTAATATTCAAAATAATCCGAAAAAAAGTTACTTATAATACAAAAAAACAATATTAATATATATATGCATTCAACTTAATAATTTTTTAACACTAAAACTAGCCAATCACCATCGAGTACACAGAAAGTGTCAAGACTCATCGCGTTGCCAAGACGCGTCGCTCTCCTACTTACTACCGGGCGAAACAATATGCGTCGCGTCTTGGCACGACTCATCGCGTTGCCAAGACGCGACGCGTCGTGACGCTTTGTGTACTCTATGGTGATCGGCTAGCTTTAAAGGGTTAACATTAAATTTATGAGAAAAACACAAAGGAAGGAAGGTAAAGTTGCGATAAAAATATTTTTTAACGTATTTTATGGATGTAGTTAAACAAAAGTTTCAATTTACTTGATATATATATAAAAAGAGGAAATAAGACCCTGACAAATGACTCTTTCAATTATTGAATTGTCAAATGCCCATTGCTCTAGAAGCATATTAAGGCAAGTTTAAAGGGTAATCACCTGATCTCTTGACATTAAATAAATGACGATTACGTTTTATCTACAGACTACAATTATTTTAAACGACAGCAATTAGAAAGAAAAAAATAGAAAAAAACGATTCAGATTTAGTGGAATATTCTCTGAAAAATTGTTTTCTTCGAATTAAATTTAGTTCTTTAAATTAATAAATATTTTATATATAATTTAATTCTTATTTAAGTGGAACTAAATTATTCATTCATGTTGTGTGTGTTTACTGCGATGAGAATGAATATTTTAAACTGAATCTTTGCAAAAATTAAGCAGTAAAGCTTTGTTTTCAGATTATTATATACATATTTAAACACTAGTTAATTTAATATGCCAATTGATTATTCATCTTTTATTCAAAACATAATATTTAGGTCAGTATTAATGTCTAATGTTTTACATTTGATTTCTCCTCATCAATCATCGTCACTGAAAGATCTTTCTCTCCAAATATTTCAGTTTTACAAACTCAAATCGAAAAAAATAATTCGTTAAAAATATAAATATTTGTCATCAATCAAAGATTATGTTATTTATGTAACAAAACTTCTTCGAGTGAATCGATGTCGCAATTAAGTTAACCCGGCTAAACAACATTTATCATTTTAAACAGTTTTTTACTTCAAGTTTATGCCCTTTAAACACCAAGGTCACTTTCTCTGCAACTAGATTATGAAACAGGACGTTCAGCATTGACTTCCTTTATAATATTTTTCTATCGTTTTTTTTTCTGCATTCGTTATATTGGTTTCAATATAAATCAGATGTTGCATTCTAACAAGAAATTCTCCAAATATTTGAACGAACGGAAACGATTTCCTTGCATTAACCATTCGTTATATAAATTTTACGATCGAGTCTAAATAATAAATGTTAACAGGTCACCTTCAACTTTCACTTCAGGAAAGTTCTGCGTAATTTTCTCGGTGCGGAAAAGTTCTGTTTATAAAATAATTTCGTAGAAGAAACTTGGATAATTATAAATTATTGCAGAGTCAGTAGTGCAATATTATGCTTTTGTGCACTCTTGTGATCGTATTAGGTAAGTTTTAATCAGAAGTTGCTTAACATTATAGCAGATTTGGTTATGCTAATAAGTGTTCATCTCGTTCAGCCGTTTTGTTCAGTAAATGCTTACAGAGAGATTTAGATACCCCTATCGAAAACACGTGTTTGCTGTGCTTCTGTCAGGTAAGTTATCAGTTTTAATAATTTTATAAGAAGTTTAAAATGTTAGTTAAGTTTATGGAATACGTACTTACTCAAAATTGTTTAGTTTCTAAAATTATAGTTCACTGTATGCAAAATTGGAGATATATACCGGCTCAAAAGTTTATGGTTATTGTCAGTTTAGATAGTTACGCGTATTGTAAGTTTATACGTAGTTAATTATAATGGTATTCGCTATAATCTTATGTTGATTACTAGATTAGGTTGCCACGATATACTGGTGACTGCATATAATTCCGTCACTTTAAGCTATCGTGACTACACGTGACAACCCGTATTTTTCTAAAACTCAACTTAGCGTGTTGATATATTCCTGCATTAGCGAATTACATTTTTTTTTTTTTTATTTAATAAAGTTCACGAATTACTACAGATATTATCTACTAAAAGTGTTTTGATGTAAGTATGCTTTATAAATAAAGGAAAGTCAAATCATACAAATAGCACTGCTATGGCAGTTGAGTTAAACAAAGTTAAATAGTTTATTAACTGGAACATTTTCAGCCACTACTAGTCCTCATCTGCAGTAATGAGTATAGAAATATATAGAAATTAGAGTTAATGAGCAATAAGGGTAGGGAGCTGTCTTGCATTGTTAATGACATCATTATGTTCAGTTCTCCTTATTATTCCTATTCTCTTTCCCTTTTCCCTGGTATACCTTGCAAAAGACGTTTAAAAATTTACATTTTATTTAAATAACTTATAATTAGTTGTATATATTTTATTTATATGCAATAATATATTAATTTTTATGTTAATATGTTAAATAATTTATTTCTAATGGAATTGTTATACTTTACTGTATATTCTAAATCACAGTTCTCTAAATTACGGCCTGCAATATGGTTTTATCCGGCCTGCCAATTGGACTATTTATCTCTATTTTTGGGACAACATATCTTTGCAAATAAATTTTTTCCTGAATGAAATATATCAAGTCAAAATACAGACCAAATTTATTTGATAAACATTTGAAATTGCTACTTGTAATTAGCACTTCAAAATTTGAACCTG